>PVKE010043103.1:0-13491 GCA_004027555.1 Craseonycteris thonglongyai | reverse complement strand
CTGGGAGCTCCCCCAGTTCAGTTCTCTCTCTGTATCTCTCTGTATCTCTCTCTCTCTCTCTCTCTCAAAAATAAATAAAAATATATTAAAAAAAATTATATAGCAAGAAATAAAGCAGGCATTTAATCCCAATCTGACTATTCTCAATATGCTATATTAGCCTTTAATGTAACTACCAAGTACAGCTTGATGCAAAAGTATTGTGGTTTTGGACTGTGAATTTTAATCTCTATAACTAGACTCAAAAACATCTTTATTAATAAAATAGGACCATTACAATCAACACATTTTTGCCAGTGAGAAATAAGTTTGTATATTCCTCTAGCATAATAATTATATATTATATGTTATTTCTTAATTGTCTCCATATAACTATTGCTTTCTATCAGTGAATAAAGTAGAACCTCTTTTTAAACCAAATTTATGAATCTATATACTCCTCAATATTAAATATATGTGTAATTTTATAAATAAAATCTAAAAGATTATAAAGAAAGATATTAAAATATATATGTCAAAATCAATGTTCTTTTATTCTAAATTTTAACTTGGGTATCTAAATGTTTATATAGAAAATGCTGCCAATTTTCAAAATGGTTTTGGAACTGGTTTTCTCTTGAGAACACTTTTTAGTTTTTCATTTTTCTATGTAGGCATAGAAGATAAAATGTTCTCATTTATGCAGAGTATTCACATAACCTTTAGAAGTCTTTATTATTTTCTGTCTCTTAAAGGTTTCTGTATTTACTGAATTTAATATCATCCTAAGCACAGGGAATTCTTCTAGTTTGCACTTAAATTAATTTTTTAGAGAAAGCAGCATAACTTATACCTTATATTGCATAGTATTTAGGAAACTGCATTTATTAGCTTTGTAAGCAAATGCATTTAGGGCCTGCTGGCCTTTTTTCAGGGTTTGGTTTAATTATTCAGTGCTGATTCATGGCGGTCTTCCCACTTCGTGTCTCTGGGTATTTCTCTATTAGTAACAAGGAAAATCCTCTAACTACATTTACTGAAGAAAATTTGTTTCTCAGCTTCTCATTTCTATAAGAAGTTTAGAGATCTCTTATTTTCTTTCAATATATCTTTTTGGATAATTTGTAGCATCTTATATATACATATCATTTTTTATGTATTCTGTCAATAACTATACAAGCCAGAACACCTTTTTTTCTCAATACATAGTCCAGGATGCTCAAAGGGAGACAGTAAAGAACAGTGTGTAGATATGGGCTATAGAAGTCAAAATACCTGGGTTCAAATCCTATTTCTAACATGACCTTCAGACATGTTAACTTTCCTAAGTCTCAGTTTTCTAATCTGTAAAATGAAATTAATACAGATAACTGTTAATAGTAATTGAAAACTTAACATATGTAAAGCATTATTTTTAAAGCTATGTATTCATTAACATACTTAATACTCACAGCTGCCCTATGTGGAGGCATAATTATCAGATCTATTTTTACAGATAAGTAACCTAAGATGCATAAGGGTTACATAGCTTACTCAAGGTTTTTGCAGTTGTTGAGAAGATTAAAAACTTGTCAAGTAACTACCAATAAACAAAATCAACAAACAAAACATCAAAAAAAGGAAGTTTCTCAAGCAATCAGGAAGAATTCTTAGTGATTATTTGTGTACTTTTTATAATAGATAAAAGGAGAATACAGGCTGTTCTCTACATAAGTGCTTGATTGTCTGGGTTAAATTTGAGAGAGACTAATCATCTTGTTTTATATATGAAGAAATAGACACTTTGCCAGATTACATAACTTGGCTAAAGTTTCAGAGAATATGTGTTGCACATCAATAAATACATTTAGGTTTTCTTTCTTAATCAAGGATTTATTCTCTCTCACAAACCCAATGCAATAATTCATCACATTGCTATCAACTTGTTGGGAATTCACTCATAGCTTTAAATATCTAAGATCAAGTTGCTGTGTCTTGTCTTGTCTGTTTACTTCCAAGGAAATAGTAAAGAAAAATTACCTTGATCCTGGAATTATAAAATTTTGGAAAGAAAAAAAAGGAAGTGGTAGATATTTTTACTTTGTCTCACATAACCAGAATTTATATTTGGTTAAAATAATGAAAAGTAAGGGACACTTGAATAGCTCATCAGGTTGAGCACTTGTCTCGCAATGGTGAAGTCTGGGCTTGATCCCTGGCCCTGACTCATGCAAATTCCTATGCCGAACTGTGGCAAAACTGGTAACTGCTGGGATGGCATGGTGGCAAAGTTCTCAACTCCCATGCAGGAGGCCCCCAGTTCGGTTCCTGCCCTGCGCAGCCCCACATTTACCTGCATGGAATGAAACCATGTCACAACTAATGATGAACAACTATGGAGACTGCTCTGGGCCTTCTACCCTTCTCAATCTCTTTCTCATTAGAAAAAACAAACAAACAAACAAAAAAACCTTAGAGAAGAATAACGCAAAATAACTTCTTTATTTGCCTTTCTGTATTAGAAAGTATGAAAGGTCTACTTAATTATTCTTTTAAATTGTCTATTCAGATTATATACATCAGCTTTTTTATTTAATACTTTTTCTCTTCAGCACATTATTGTAGGAAATCTAAATGTCAGATAGTGATTCAACTAAAGGGTCAAATAGCAACTAACATACTTAAGATGGGCATATTTTTCTAAATCTCAGAGAAAGATCTAGAGTGTATTTTATTGGTTGTGATTTGCTTTGTGGTTTTGAAGTGAAGATGGTGATGGTTCTTCAAAACTAAAAAGAACCCTAGAAAATTTGGCTTGTGAGGAAATACCTACTTATCCAAGTCCAAAGTTATTATTCAACCTTTAATATTATCAAACTGTCTGAGAAATGGTGAATGTCATGGTTAATGTCATAACAGGTTTTTATGTGTATGATCTGTATTTAAGAATTCTGAGTCACAAATGCAATTGACTTATTAGATTAATTTTAACCTTTTGCATAAACAAAGTTTACACTGAATCAGAATTTTTCTTCCCTTTTACATACCTCTATTCTTTTAGAGTAATCTTTCTCTTTATGGTTACTTTCTCAGTATACAGATAACCAGATGTAGATGGGCACTGTCTAAAGAAGGTAATATAAGTGATAGAGATTCTATATGAGACTAAATTAATCAAAATTGATCCATATTCTATTATAAAATATAGAAACCAAATTGTATCATTTTATTACTTTTATTTTCCTTTTATCTGACTATTTCCTCTGGCATTTAACATAAAAATATTATATCTATGAAAACATGAAGATGCCAGCGTGAGAGGAGCTCTTTTTTAAAATTTATTTTTTATTTTATTTTATTTTTTGAACTGAACTGGGGCCTCACCACATTTGGGACACACACCCCAGTTTAGCATGTGGGTCTCCCTGGGCCAGAGCTGGGATTCGATCCTTGGTCCTCGGGGCTTCAAAGCAAGCGCTTAACCTGCTGAGTCATCCCAGCTTTCAAGAGGAGCTCTTGAAGCCTCTCCTGGAAAGAAAAACAAATTAAACAACTAAAATATTATCAGAGAATCCCTGAGCAACACATAACTTTGGCTGAGGAACCCACTCATCACAAGAAAATACTTACAGCTGGAGAAAGGGGGGCAAGTCAGAGAGAAAGAAAGGAAGCAATGTGGTGACACGCTGTGGAGTGCAACCCAGAGACTTACCTGGTGACTGACCCAGAGACTGACCCAGAGACAAGCAGAGGAGAAATTGAGGTGGGAGTGTGAAAGCATGAGTTAAGGGGCAGAACGACTCTTGGCAGGTTGGAGGCCTAGAATGGACAAAGGTGGAGGTGTGGGAAGCCAGAACGCTGAGGGCACAGTAAAAGCGAGTGGGGCTGGCTGTAGCAAAATCCTGCAGTAGGAGCACAGTGGTAGCAGCCATAGCATGGTGAGTGCAATATGGTGCAGAAAGCCAGAGTGAGGTATCAGCAGCAGCCAGAGATCAGCATGGGTGACAAGGGTGAGAGGGTCTGATTGCCGGTACATGGGTTGGATGGCTGGAGCTGGGAGCCCACAGAGCCCAAGGCTGGTGACCAAAGCAGGAAGCCTGTGTTCTGATGGCTGGAGTGCCAGCAACAGGAGTATGCTGATGGTCAAAACACAGAGTGGCCCTCGGTGGGGTGGGTCTCCAGCTGTGTGGCCTTGGACACAGAGCCTGGCTGCTTCCCCTTGCTCTCTCCCAGGGCTCACTCTGTCAGTCTTACCCAGAGCCTGCCTTCAGTGAGCTGCTGCCAGAAAGCTGCCATTACCCTGTGATGCAAACAGATCTATTTCTTGCTCAACAAACACTGCCCCCACCCTTCCTGATGAAACCAGCAGAGAGATCTAGGAAAACTGAAGCACAGGTATTGCAGCTTCTGACTGCAGTGAGATCACAGAGGCAGAGAATACAACCTCCCACTATGTCTTCCAAAAGAGGAGGAATACAGAGACTAGGGCACTTGAGTCAAAGAGAAGCTCACTTTCTAGGAACTCTCCCACTGTGAGAGAACCAAATAACTCCTGCCCCACAAATATAATAAGACACTGCAGCAATACCAACTAGGAAGTAAAAGAATAATTTCTTCACATCTACCAGGGTAAAAGTCTTCATGTTCAGGAAAGGAAACACCCCAACAGCAATGAATACTCATGTGAACAAATATGCTCAGAAAAAAAAAAAAGAAACACAAAAATACTCCAGAAAAGGAACTTAAAGATATGGAAATATATGAGGTAAATGACACAGAATTCAAGACCGCAATTCTGAAAACACTCAGATAAAAGAAAATTGGCAGAGTATACAGAGCAAACTAAGTGATCTCAGAAAGAAAATTGTATCTATAAAAAAGAAGCAAATAGAAATTCTGAAGATTAAAAACACAATAAAAGAAATGAAAAGTTAAATAGCTAGCATAGAAAGCAGAGCTGACCAGATGGAGGAAAGAATTAGTGAAATCAAAGACAGAAATGTACAAATGTCACAGAAGGAAGAAGAGAGAGGTCTAAGAGAAAGAAGAAATAAAAGATATCTACAAGAACTACCTGACTCCATTAGAAATAATAATATAAGAATAATAGGTATTCTGTAGGGAAAGGAGAGTGAGATGGGCACAGAGAATTTGCTCAGAAAAATAGTAAACGAGAGCTTCCAAAATGTATGGCTAAAACTTGAACCTCAAATTAAAGAAGGAAACAGGACCCCCAGCTACTTGAATCCTAGCAGACCGTCTCCAAAGCACATTATGCTGAAGATGTCAAAGGTCAAAGACAAGGAAAGAATCCTCAAGGCAGCCAGAAAGAAGAACATAACTTATAAAGGAAAGCCATCAGACTATTACCAGATCTCTCAACAGCAGCTCTATAAAAGAGAAGAGAGCAGAATCAGGTATTCAAAATATTAAAGGATAAAAATTACCAGCCAAAGTTCTCCTTTAGATCTGACATAGGAATGAAGACCTTTTCAGACATACAGAAACTGAAGTAATTTTCCAGCACAAGGCCAGCATTTCAAGAAATACAATAGAGGGTGACTGGACCTGAAACAAAAAATAAAAATAAAGAAGGATAAACTGGAACAACAAAAACATAAAATGGGAAGAAGTAAAAGCTTAAATTTCTAAAGGAAATGATGATAAGAAACAGCCTTAAAAAAGAAACCACTGCAAATATGAAACTTTCTTTTAGATAAATTTCAGAGCAACCACTCAAAAAGAACTTAGAACTGGAACACATTACCAAAAACAAAACAAACAAACAAAAAAAAAACACAGAGAGAGAGAATAGTCATAAACACCATGAAACTAAAATAACCAATGGAAACGAAAAAGCAATGAACCCTGGGAAGCCGGGATGGCTCAGTGGGTTAAGCGCTCACTTTGCAGCAGCTCTAGGGATTGAGGATCAAATCCTGGCCCTGGCCCGTGTGAGCCCATATGCTGTACTGGGGTATGCTTCTCATGTGGGAGGTCCCCAGTTCATTTCTTGCCCCCTGATTTGGCCCCTGGCTAGAGGGGTCATGCCTCCCATGTGGGAGACCCCAAGCCTAGTTCCTACCCTTCATGGCCCCCACCCACCTGTGTGGAACAAAATCATGTTAAAAACTGATGATGTACAACCATGGAAACTGCTATGGGCCCTCCTCCTTCTCTCTGTCTTTGTCTCTCTCTGTCTTTGTCAAAAACAATAAAATAAATCTTTAGAAAAAGAAAAACCAGTGAACCAATGGGGAAAAAGAAAATAAACTATCAGAAAGCAAGATAAAATGGCTATAAAAACAATCCTCATATATTAATCATCTCCCTAAATGTAAATGGATTGAACTCACCAATAAAAAGACACAGAGTAGGAAACTGGATTAAAGAACAAAAAACTAACCTTATGCTGCCCACAATAGGCATACCTCAGCAACAGGGACAAACACAAGCTCAAAGTAAAAGGGTAGAAAAAAATACTCCATGGAAATGGTATCCATAGAAAAGCAGGTGTAGCCATACTTAGATAAAACAGATTTCAGAAACAAACAGGTAATAAGGGACCAAACTGGACATTTTATAGTGACAAAGGGGACAATACATCAAGAATATCTGACACTTATTAGCATATATGCCCCCAACCAAGAAGCACCAATATTTCCAACGCAGCTACTAACAGATCAAAAAAGAGAAACTGACAAAAAAAACCCCAATTATAATAGGGGACTTAAACACCCCCTTGACATCCATGGACAGATCATTCAAACAGAAAATAAATAAGGAAATATCAGTTTTAAATGATACATTACAACAATTAGGCATAGTTGGTATTTACAGGCTATTTGATCCTATAACACATGACTATATATTCTTTACTCAGAGACATGGAACATTCTCAAGTATAGAGCACATGCTGGTACACAATTCTAGCCTCAGCAAATTTAAGAAGATTGAAACCATACTAAGTGGATTCTCTGATCACAAAGCATTGAAATTGGAGGTCAGCTACGAAAAAAATAAATAAAAGCAGGAAAAACCACATATACATGGAGACTAAACAACATGTTATTAAAAAATGACTGCATCAAAGAAAAAATTAAAGAAGAAATTAAAAATAGATAAAAAAACAAATGACAATAAAAACCCAATATACCAAATTAATGGGATGCATCAAAAATAGTAATAAAATAGAAATTTATATTACTGTGGACCTATCTCAAGAAACAAAAAAAGTCACAAGCTATCTAATAACACATCCTAAAGAACTAGGAAAAAAAAAAAACAAAGTCAACAGAAGGAAGAAAATAATACAGCAGAACTAAATAAAATAGAGAATAGAAAACAATAGAAAATATTAATGCAACAAAAAGTTGGTTCTTTGAAAAAATCAATATAATTGACAAACCCCTGTCTAGGCTCACCAAGGGAAAAAGAGAAAAGACAGAAATAATTCAAATTCGAAATGAAAGTGGGGAACTTACAACTGATAACACAAAAATACAAAAGATCTTATAAGAATACTATGAAGACCCATAAGTCACCAAATTTCACAAGCGAAAAAAAAAATAGACAATGTTTTAGATACATATAGTCTACATAGACTGAATCAAGAAGAACTGGATAATCTAAATAAACCAACCAACCAACAGTAAGAAAATTGAAATAATAATCCAAAATTTCACCAAAAGCAAAAGTCCAGGACTAGATGGCCTCACTAACGAGTTTTACAAAGCATTCAAAGAGGAACTAATACCTTTCTTCTTCAAACTCTTTCAAAAATTGAAGAATAGGCAATACTTCCCAACTCATTCTATGAGGCCAACATTACCCTAATGCCAAAGCCTTGTAAGGACATCATAAAGACAGACAAATATAAACCCATATCTCCAATGAACACTGATGAAAAATTTCTAAACAAAATCTAGCAAATAGAATACAACAATGAACTAAAAAGATTATACATCACAATCAAGTGGGACAACACAGGCAAATCAGTCAATGTGATATACCATGTAAACAAAACAAAAGATAAAAACCATATGATTATATCAATTGATGCATAAAAAGCATTCAACAAGATACAACATCAATTTATGATCAAAACACTTAATAAAATGGGTATAGAAGAAAAGTATCTCAACATAATAAAGGCCATATATGACAAACCCTCAGCAAATATCATACTGAATGGGGAAAAACTGAAACATTTTCTTCTAAAACCGGGAACAAGACAGGGATGCCCCCTGTAACCATTGCTATTCAACATATTGCTGAAAGTTCTAGCCAGAAACATCAGGTGGGAGAAAGAAATAACATGTATTCAAATTGGGAGGGAAGAAGTTAAACTATCACTTTTTGCAGATGAGATGATCTTTTATATATAAAACTCTAAAGGCTCTACCAGAAAACATTTAGAAATAATGAATGAATTAAGTAAAGTTGTAGAATATTAAAGCGAGGTATAAAAATCCATAGCATTTTTATATACAAACAATGAACCTTCAGAAAAAGAAATGAGAAAAATAATACCATTTGCAATCAAAGCAAAGAGAATAAAATACTTAGGCATAAACTTAACAAAAAATGTGAAGGACATGTGCATGGAAAACTATATGACACAATTAAAAGAAACTGAAGATACAAAGAAATAGAAAGATATTCTGTCTTCATGAATTGGAAGAATCAACATAGTTAAAATGGCCATATTACCCAAAGCAATATACAGATTTAATGTATTACCATCAAAATCCCAAAGATATTATTTCAAGAAACAGATAAAAAATAATAATTATCCGATTCATATGAAATCACAAAAGACCCCTATTTGCCAAGGCACCCTTCCAAAAAAAAAGAATAATGCTGGAGGCATCATATTCCCCAACTTCAGTTTATACTACAAAGTGTCAATAATCAAAACAACTTGGTATTGGCAGAAAAATAGACATACAGACCAATGGAACAAAACCTAACCCCAGAAATAAACCCCCCAAAAATATACAGATAATTTTTGATAAAGGACCAAAGAATATACAATGGAGAAAAGAAAGCCTCTTCAGTAAATGGTGGTGAAAAAATTGGAAAAATCACATGCAAAAGAATGAATCTGGACTATAAACTCTCTCCCTATACCAAAATTAACTGAAAGTGCATTAAAGACCTCCACATAAGACCCGAAACAATAAAATACATGGAAGAAACCATTAGTACTAAATTTATAGACCTTGGGTCAGAGAGGACTTTATGAACTTGACCCCAGAGGCAAGGAAAGTGATAGCAAAAATAAATGAATGGAGCTATATCAAACTAAAAAGCTTCTTCACAGCAAAGGAAACCATCAACAAAGTGAAAAGGAAACCAACTACATGGGAGAAAATATTTGCAAAGAATGCCTCTGATATGGAGCTAATATCTAAAATATATAAAGAACTCATACAACTCAACAACATCAACAACAACAACAAAAACAACAACAACAAAATGATCCAATTAAAAAAAGGGGCAGAAAACCTAAACAGACATTTCTCCCATGAAGGCATACAACTGGCCAACAGATATATGAAAAAATGCTCAGCATCATTTGCAATTAGGGAGATGCAAGTTAAAATGACAATAAGATATTATCTGACACCTGTTAGAATGGCTATAATCAACAAGACAAGGAATAAGTGCCAGAAAGGCTATGGTGGTGAAAATGTAAATTAATACAACAACTATAGAAGGCAAAAAATTAGGAATGGAATTTCCATATGACCCAGCAATCCATGTTCTGGGTAGCTACTAAAAAATCTTGAAAACCTTAATTTGAAATGATATATGTACCCCAATGTTCATCCCATCACTGTTAATGGTGGCCAAGTAGTGGAAACCTGCAATTTGTCCTTTGATAGTTGACTGGTAAAGAAATTTTGGTTCATGTACATAATGGAATACTAATCAATGATAATAAAAGATGAAATACAGCCATTTGTGACAACATGGATGGACCTTGAAACCATCTTATTAAGTGAAATAAATCAGACTGTAAGAATCAAAAACATATGACCTTACTTATATGTATAATATAAAACTGAAAGTAAAAAAGAAACAAAACTCATGGATACAGTCAGTATTTTAATGGTTACCTGAGTGTAAAGGGGAAGGTGGGTGGGAGTGTGAATGAAGGGGAGGAAGGAGAGGCCATTATACATAGTGATGAAAAGAGAGCTGATCACCATGGTAAGCACATAATATGCAATGTGTAAACAATAATGTAGAATTATACACCTGGGAACAATGTAATTGTTATCAACCAATGTCACCCCAATAAATTTAACAATAAAAAATAAAAATGAAAAAAATTTATGTAATATACAATGTCAACTTAATTTTTCTTCCACATATTATAATTTGAGCATAAATTTACAACTATGTGGACAGAACTGCATAATCTTTGCGGATCAGTATTCATGCTCTAGAAAAAGACTACCTTTGTTTTTGTGCCAGCTTTTTCACTTTCCACAAGACCATGAGAAAATTACTTCTTCATTTTTTGCCACATTTTTCTTATCTGTGAAATAATACATGTACATTTGCAAAAAGTTGTTTTGAGGATTAGATAAGTCCA
Source organism: Craseonycteris thonglongyai (assembly GCA_004027555.1). NCBI lineage: Eukaryota > Metazoa > Chordata > Mammalia > Chiroptera > Craseonycteridae > Craseonycteris > Craseonycteris thonglongyai. The sequence goes on along the minus strand of PVKE010043103.1, from coordinate 2,927 downwards.
TATATGTTAAGTGCTTAGTAAAGTACCTGGATCAGATAAAGAAAGGTTTACTGTTTTTGTTTTAATTTTCTAGTATTACTATTGAGGTGGAAAATGTTTTTGTTTCAACAATCCTATTAAAAATGGGCAAAGGACATGCAAAGACATTCCTCTAAGAAGATGTACAAACATCCAACAGATACGTGAAAAGGTGGAACTTCACTAGCTATTAGGGTAATGCAAATCGAACCACAATGAGATACCACCTCACACTTGTTAGAATGGTTATTATCAATAATACATAAAATATCAACTGCTAGAGAGGATGTGAAGTAAAATAAACTTCCCCTATACTGCTTATAGGAACATAAATGAGTACAAGTATTTTGGAAAACAGTATGGATATTCCTCAAAAAATTAAAAATAGAGATACAATATACAACCCAGCAATTTCTCTTCTGGATATTTACCTGGGGAAAAAAAAGAACACGTGTATCCTTATGTTTACTCAAACATTACACATGATGGCCAAGCCATAGAAACAATTCAAGTATCCTTTGATGAATGATTTAATAAAGAAGATGTAGGATATATATACAACAAAAAACTACTCAGCTACAAAAGATGATGAAATAGTGACATTTGCTACAACATAGATAGATAGATCTTGATATTATCATGCTAAGTAAGATAAGTCAGATGAAAAATAATAAGATCTATATAATTTCATTCATATATGGGATATAAAAGAGAAAGCAACAAATGAACAAACAAAAGAAACACATTCATAGACACAGACAACAGAAGCTTGGGAGGATGAAGGAGGTAAAATGATTAAAATTTAGGGTGATAGGAGGAAAGTGGACTTTGGGGGATGAGTCCACAACACAAAAAATAGATGATGTATTATAGAATTGTATACTTGATGCAGATAATGTTACTAACCAATGCCCCTCTGTGAGGGCCGGCTGGCAGGTTTGACAAAGTCTCTGCCTTCTGTGAAGAACAAAATCAAGGAACTTTGACTTCTGCCTGAGCAGTGACCTTTAAGTTAATGAGAATGTTTTTTGCTTCTGAGTTTAACACACATGTTTTTTATAAGGATGTAGGTGAACACAAAGATTTTGAACGTGCTGGGAAAGGGAAGACAGCCTATCTCTGCTGAGCAAAACAAGCACGTCAACACCTGAATGCGATTTATCCTGTATGCCTATATAAGTAGCTGTAAAAAATAAACTCGGGGTCTTCAGTCTTCAGCCTTCAGTTCTCTGGAGATCCTCCCAATCCTATCTGTTGTCTGTCCATCTTTTCTCAATCCCCACTCCCTCACCAGGTATCACAGCATTCTGGCGGCTGGCTCTGTCACCTCCCAAACTTAAATATGAGGTCATATTCATAAAATCCAAGATGATGCTTGAGTTACTTAACCATTTATATTTGTTCTATAATTTCTTTTATATATATATATATATATATATATATATATGAAAAAAGAAAATCAATATAACAAAAAGATGAACATGAAAATAAAGGCTTGGGCTATGAATAAGAAATTATTTACCCAAAAAAACCTGAAAACCTTAAACTGGAAAGATATATGTACCCCAGTGTTCATCACACCACTATTCATGGTGGCCAAGTCGTGGAAACAATTGAAGTGTTAAATTTATTAGAGTGACATTGGTTGATAACAACAATTACATTGTCTCCAGGTGTACAATTCTATATTACATTGTCTATACATTGCATTATGATCTCACCACCCAGAATCAGCTCTCATGTTCATCACCATATAGTTGATGCCCCTCCACACTCATCCCCACCCCAAGCTCTGCTACCCTCGGGTAACCATTAAGCTGTTGACCATGTCTATAAGATTTTGCTTCTTTGTTACTTTCAGTTTCATAATCCACCTACGAGTGAGGTCATATGTTCTTGATTCTTTCAGTCTGACGCATTTCGCTAAATAAGATGTTTTAAAGGGGTGTCCATGTTGACACAAATTGTTGTTTCATTTTTTCTTATTGCTGAGTAGTATTTCATTGTATAAATGTACCACAACTTCATTATCCAGTCATCTATCAAAGGACACTTTGGTTGTTTCCACTACTTGGCCACCATGAATAGCTGTGATGAACACTGGGGTACATATATCTTCCCAGTTTAAGGTTTTCAGGTTTTTTGGATAGATAATTTCTTATTCAGAGCCCAAGCCCCTTTGTTATTTTCATGTTCATTTTTTTTTGTTATATTGATTCCTTTTTTCATTGTTAAATATATTGTGATGACATTGGTTAATAAAACTTACATAGGTTCTACATATATAGTTCTATAGTACATTGTTCATGTTAAATTATGTGTTTAACACTCAGAATCAGTTTTGTTTTCATCACCATATATTTGGCTTCTGTTCCCTCCTTTCCCAAAACCCTCTCCCCTTACCTTTGGGTAATCACTACACTATTGACTGTATCCATGAGGTTTTGTGTCTTTGTTGCTTTCAGTTTTATATTTCTACATATGAGTGAAATTATTAGTTCTTAGTTTATTCTGTCTGTCTTATTTCACTTAGCATGATGATCTCAAGGTCAATCCATGTTGTCAAAAATGGCAATATTGTACTTTTTCTTATAGCTAAATAAGATTCCACTGTATATATGTACCGCAAATTTTTCTATCCAGTCATTTATCAAAAGACAGTTTGGTTGTTTCCATGACTTGGCCACTGTGAACAGTGCTGCAATTAATGCTGTGGTACATGTGTCTTTGTGGACTAAGATTTTCAAATTTTAGAGGAGACTAATAGAGCGAAGAGGGGTTGCCAGGTCATACGGTAACTCCATTCATGATTTTCTAAGTAACCTCCGTACACCCTCCATGGTGGTTGTATCAATTTGCATTCCCACCAACAGTGTACAATGGTTCCTTTTTTCTTTTTTTTTTTTTTT
>PVKE010043102.1:0-13491 GCA_004027555.1 Craseonycteris thonglongyai | reverse complement strand
AAGATGGTATCTCATTGTGGTTTTTATTTGCATCTCCCTAATTGCTAGTGAAGTGGAGCATTTTTTCATATATCTGTTGGCCATATGTATGTCTTCCTGAGAGAAGTGTCTGTTAAGGTCATCTGCCCATTTTTTAATTGGATTGCTTGTTTTTTTCTTGTTGAGTTGTACAAGTTCTTTGTATATTTTTAATATTAGCTCCTTACCAGAGGCATTGTTTGAAAAATTTTTTTCCAGTTGGTTGGTTGCCTCTTTGCTTTGTTGATGGTTTCCTTTGCAGTGCAGAAACTTTTTAGCTTGATAAGGTCCCATTCATTTATTTGTGATTTTACTTCCCTTGCCATTGAGGTCAGATTCATAAAGTCCTCCCTGAATCCCAGGTCTATAAGTTTAGTGCCAATGTTGTTTTCTTCTATGCAATTTATTGTTTTCTTTCTTATTTGGAGGTCTTTAATCCATTTTGAGTTAATTTTGGTGTATGGTGAGAGATTGCAGTTCACATTCAGCCTTTTGCATGTGGTTTTCCAATTTTCCCAGCACCATTTACTGAAGAGGCATTCATTTCCCCACTGTATATTTTTCAATCCTTTATCAGAAATAATCTGTCCATAAATTTGTGGGTTTATTTCTGGGTTTTCAATTCTGTTCCATTAGTCCGTGTGTCTGTTTTTCTGCCAGTACCAAGCTCTTTTGATTACTGAGGCTTTGTAGTGCAGATAAAAGTCAGGCAGTGAGATGCCCCAGCTTTATCCTTCTTTCTTAGGATAGCTTTTGCAATTCGTGGTCTTTGGTGGTTCCATACAAATTTATGATTTTTTAATCTATTTCTTGAAAGAATGACTATAGGATTTTGATGGGAATGGCATTGAATCTGCATATTGCTTTGGGGAGTATGGCCATTTTACCTAGGCTGATTCTTCCAATCCATGAACATGGACTGTCTTTCCATTTCTTTGTGTCCTCTTTAATTTCTTTTAAGAGTGTCTTATAGTTTTCAGTCTATAAGGCCTTCACATTCTTTGTTAGATTTATTCCTAGATATATCAGTTTTTTGTTTTCAATGGCAAAGGGAATGGATCTTCTCATCTCTCTTTCTGTAGTTTCATTGTTGGCGTACAAAAATACATTTGATTTTGGGACATTGATTTTGTAGCCTTCGACTTTACTGTATCTGTCTATTATTTGTAATAAATTTCTGATAGAGTCTTTAGAGTTTTCTATATAAAGGATCATGTCATCTGCAAAGAGTGACAGTTTAACTTCTTTTCTCCCGATTCTAATACCTTTTATTATTTTCTCTTGTCTGATTGCTCTGGATAGAACTTCCAGAACTATATTGAACAGTAGTGGTGACAGGGGGCATCCCTGTCTTGTTCCTGATTTTAGGAAAATAGTCTTCAGCTTTTCCCCATTCAGTATAATATTTGCTGAGGGTTTGTCATATATGGCCTTTATTATGTTGAGGTACTTTTCTTTAATTCCCATTTTATTCAGTGTTTTTCTTTTTTTTTATCATAAATGGGTATTTTATCTTGTTGAATGCTTTTTCTCCATGAATTGAGACAATCATATGGTTTTCATCATTTGTTTGGTTTATGTGCTGGATTACATTCATTGATTTGCATATGTTGAACCATCCTTGTGCCCCTGGGATGAATCCCACTTGGTCATGGTGAATAATATTTTTAATATATTTTTATTTATTTATTTTTATTTTTTGACAGAGAGAGAGATACAGAGACAGAGAGAGAACTGAACTGGGGGAGCTCCCAGCTCAGCATATGGTTCTGCACGGACCGGGGCCGGGACTCGATCCCTGGTCCCCGGTGCTGCAAAGTGAGCGCCTAACGCACTGAGCCTTCCCGGCTTCCCCGTGAATAATCTTTTTAGTGCATTGTTGTATTCTGTAGCTAAAATTTTACTTAAGATCTTTGCATCAGTATACATCAGTGAGATGGGCCTGTAGTTTTCCTTTTTGTAATTTTTTTTTTCAAGTTTTGGTATTAGGGAGATATTAGCTTCATAGAAAGAATTGGGTAGTACTGCTTCCTGTTGAATTTTCTGGAGTAGTTTGAGGAGGATGGGCAATAGTTCTTCCTTGAATGACTGGGAAAGCCATCTGGTCCAGGCCTTTTGCCTTTAGGCAATTTTTGGATAATTGTTTCAAGTTCTGTACTGTTGATTAGTCTATGGAGGTTATCCAAATCTTCTTGGTTTAGTTTAGGTAAGCTATATGTTTCTAGAAACTTGTCAATTTTCTCTAGATTGTCAAATTTGTTGGCATAGAGTCTTTCACAATAATCCCTTATGATTGTATTTCTGCATCATCAGTTGTAACCTCTCCCCTATCATCCCATATTCCAGAAATATGAGATTTTTCTCTTTGTCTTTTGGTGAGCCTAGCCAGTGGTTTCTCAATTTTATCGATTTTTTTCAAAGAACTAGCTCTTTGTGGCGTTAATTTTATCTATTGTTTTTCTGTTCTGAATTTCATTAAGTTCTGCTTTAATTTTTATTAATTATTTTCTTCTGCTGGCTTTGGGGGACCTCTGTTCTTCTTTTTCTAGCTCTGTAAGATGAGATGTGAGGGTGTTTACTTGTAGTTTTTCTTGTTTCTAGAGATAGGCCTGTAATTATATAAATTTCCCTCTTAATACTGCTTTCGCTGTGTGTCAGAAATTTTGGTATGTCGTGTTTTCATTGTCATTCGTTTCTACAAAGTTTTAATTTCTTGTTTTATTTCCTCTTTGATCCAGTCACTTTTTAATAGCATGTTGTTCAATCTCCACGTATATGTGGTTCTCTCTGCACTTTATCTTTTGCAATTGATCTCTAGTTTTAATGCTTTGTGATCTGAGAATACACTTGGTATGATTTGGATGTCCTTAAATTTGGTGAGGTTGAATTTAAGTCCCAGGCTATAGTCTACCCTTAAAAATGTTCCATGTGCACTAGAGTAAAATGTATAGCCCTGTGTTGCAAGATAGAATGACCTATAAATGTCAATTATTTCCATTTCCTATTATGTATCATTTAAAGCTTCAATTACCTTATTTATTTTCTGCTTAGATGATCTGTCCAATGTTGTCAGAGGGGTGTTTAGATCCCCTAATATAATTGTATTTTTATTGAATTCTTCTTTTAGAGCTTTCAGTATTTGCTTTATAAATTTCGGTGCTTCCTGATTCGGGACATATATATTGATGAGTGTCGTGTTTTCTTGGTGTATTGTCCCTTTTATCAAGATGTAATGACCATCTTTACGTCTTATTATTTTTTTTACCCTGATGCCTTTTTCATTAGAAATCAGTATGTCTACTCCAGCTTTTTTCTGACAGCCTTGTGCCTGGAGTATTATTTTCCATTATTTTACCCTGATGTTTGTCCCTGTGGCTGAGGTGTGTCTCTTGTAGGCAGCATATGATTAAATTCTGTTTTTTAATCCAGCCTGCCACCCTGTGCCTCTTTATTGGTTAAATCAATCCATTTACATTCAGGGTGATGATTGATATATGAGGATATCCTGTATTCATTTATTCTTTCCTCTTTATTTTTTAGTTGTCCCAACTTTTCTCCATTTGTTTTGATTTCTTGATTCAAGTCTAGTAGCCTCCTTCAGTATTTCTTGGAGTATTAGTTTTGATCTGGACAATTCCCTCAACTTCTGTATATCTGTAAAGGCCTTAATTCCTCCTTCATATCTAAAGGTTAATTTTGTTGGATAGTTAATTCTTGGCTGGACATTTCTGTCTTTTAATATTTTCAAAATTGGGTTTAATTTCCTACTGGCTTGCAGAGTTTCTGCTGAGAAGTCTGGTGACAACCTGATAGTTTTACCTTTGAAAGTTATATTTTGTTTTTCCCTGGCAGCCTTGAGGATTGTTTCTTTGTCTTTGTTTTTGTCATCTTCAGAACAATGTGCCTTGGAGAAGAACTGCTAGGGTCTAGGTAGTTAGGATTCCTGGTTTTCTCTTGGATTTGGGGCTTTAATTCTTTCCACATGTTAGGAAACTTTTCATCCACTATTTGTTTTAGTAGACTCTGAGAAGATTTCATCTTGGTTCATTCTGGTACCCCTATTGTTCTAATATTGTTCTTTCTGATGAAGTCAGAGAGTTCTTGTGGGTCTCTTTCATTTCTCTTCATTCTCATTTCCCTTTCTTCTTCCCTCTGTGACATTTCCAGGTTTCTATCTTCGATCTCACTAATTCTTTCCTCTAGTTCATCAGCCCTGTTTCCTCTGCTGGTCAATTCTCTTTTCAGCTTTCCCATAATACCTTTCATTTCCAGGAGTTTCTTTTGGTTCTGCTCTAACTTCTCTATTTTATTGGTAAAGTACTCATTTTGCTCAGAAAATTTCTTGTTGAGGTCATTTAACTGTGTCTGGGTACTTTGCCAGCATTGACTGAGCTCTCTGAGTGTCTTGAGTATTGCAGCCCTGAATTCTGTTTCACTTAGATTTGATTCCAAGTGTGGAAGCTCCTTTACTAAAGAATGCCCCTGATCTTCTGGATTGGCTTTGGATTCTGAGGTGTGCACTGTTTTTGATGTGGTTATTTTTGCTTTACACGTGAGTATGTTTTTTCTTTGGGGGTTTGTGTATCAGATGGGCTTCTCTTTATTTTTTTTTTGGGCTCAGTTGTGGGAGGAGGAGATTTTGGGAGAGCGTTGGGATAATCAGGCAGTTTCTGTGTCCTGGGGCACTTCAGGTTGCTGACTTAGCTGTTAGAATGCAGGGTAGTGAAGGTATGGCCAGGGGTGGGGGCGTGTGAGTAGGACCTAGGGCTGGTCTGAGACAGAATAGCAGATTCTTCATTCAGCAGTGGGGCTGGTGGTTCAGTGCGGGTGGGGCACAAGAGCTCCAGTATTTCTCCCCTCTTTTCGGCTGCTTTTTCTTTCATTGCTTTTGTTAGCTCGCTGCCAGCGTGTGTGGGCCGGGGCTTGGCAGAGGCCAGGTCAGCCATGTGGGAGGGGGTGCCGCCGTGGCCCAATCAGCCATGCGGTCAATGGCTCACCTTAAGCCAAGTTGTGCACACGGGCGTCTGCGCGGCGACCCTTTTGTCAGCCCGGTCGTGCGTGCGCTTGGGCGTCGGTTCCCTGGCGGCCTGGTCAGCAGCCCAATTGTTCACGCTGGCGGCAGCACTGTGGCAGCCTGGTTGGTGGGGCACCAAATGCTGGTCTTGCGTGCGGGCAGTGGCGCCACGGTGGCCTGGTCGGTGGGGCACCTAAAGCCCTGGGGTGCACAGGGCGCAGCTCGGTTGGCAGCCATTCTAGGCCCACAGCTCTGTTAAGACCGCTGGATTCACTCTAAGTACGTCTAATGCAGCTGTGTCCATTTGAGCCGTGGCCCTCACTCCAAGAGCCCTGTCTTCAAAAGGTGCTCCGTCACAGTCAATCTCCTCTGTAAATCAGGGGTACCAAGCAGTTGTGGGATGATGCCCTGCTCTCACCCCACCCACCGGGAAGTACAGCCATCCTGCTTCACAGTCCCTACTTCACCTTAGGCTCCGTGATTTGATTAGGGTATGGTGTGTTGTCCCTTGAGTTCAGATGTTAAATTGTCCAGTCTTTTGGGGCTTCCACGCTCCTTGGGTCTCGGCTTCTGGCCTGCCCTCGATCTAGCTCTACTTTGACCATAGTTCCCCAATCCCCCTTTGTTTTTGCCAGCCCCAGGCTGTTCTCCAAATCCCTATCCCCAAACTGCTCCTTCCCCTTTCCTCTTCTGCTCTCCCCTTTTCCCTCTGACCTTTGGGTGTTGTTCTGCATTGTGTGGTTCTCTTAGTTGAGGGTGCTTCTCAGGGTTTCCCCTGTGGATTCCCCTTTGTTCATAAGTCCCTTCTCAAGCAGGTATCAGGGTTCTCCTCTCATGCTGCCATCTTTTCTTTTTCTAAAATGAATATTTTTAAATTAGATTAATTTGTTTTATTTTTTTAAAGATTTATTTTAGGGGAAGCTGGGATGGCTCTGCGGGTTAAGTGTCGCTTTGCAGCCCTGGAGACCTAGGATTGAATCCCAGCTCCAGCGCAGGCAGACCCATATGCTGACCTGTGGTGTGCCCCCAGTTCAGTTCTTGCTGGGGCCTATGTGGGAGGCTCCTGGCCCAGTTCCTGTCCTGTTCAGCCCCACTCCCACTTGTGGAGTAAAACTATATGGAAAACTAATGGTGTCAAGTATGGATACTGCTCTGGGCCCTCTCCTTTCTCTCTGTGTCTCTCTGTCTGTTTCTCTCTCTGTCAAAAAAAAAAGTTAAGATATATTTTGTTTTTGACAGAGACAGGGAGAGACAGAGTCAGAGAGAGACAGAGAGAAGTGGGAGGGCCCAGAGCAGTCTCCATACTTGTACATAATCAGTTTCTGACATGCTTTGTTCCACACAGGTGGGCAGGGGCTGCACAGTGTGGGAACTGGGCTGGGGGCCTCTCACATGGGAGGCACACCCCTTCAAGCCAGGGCCATACTGGGGGATGAGAACCAAATTGGGGGTCTCCTGCATGGGAAGCACACCCCAGTTCAGCATATGAACCTGCACGGGCCAGGTTCAGGATTTGATCCGTGGTCACTGGGGCTGCAAAGTGAGTGCTTAACCTGCTGAGCCATCCTGGCTTCCCCAGAAGTGGTACAATATTATTTCTAAGACATTACAAATAAAATAATAAAATTATTCAATTAATCCAAAAAAGCACTATAAAAGGTAAGGGAAATTATAAGAATGCATGTACATGTATGCGTTTTTGTGTGCGTGCACATACACACACTAGCTAGCTAATAGTAAGTTGGTAGTTGGGATGTCACTGTACAAGATAGAACATAGGGTTACCCATCAGGTTTCTCAAGTACTGATGTGTCTAGGTCATTTATAATCCCCTCCACTTAACTATGGGTGGGATTTGTGACTTGTTTTGAATCAAGGCAACATGGTAAAGATGATAGGATGTTAATCTCATTATTATGCTGTACTTGGAAATTTTCACACTCACAGCCTGGGGCAAGGTATTTTTATTGTTAAGTTTATAGGGTAAGCTTCCAACTGTAGCAACCAATCATGTCTCTAGACATTGACAAATATATTCTCAGGAGCAGTCACCCCCACATAATTGAAAACCACTGCATTAAATGCTTATATTAAAATAGGATAAGTTTTCAAATAATTGACCTAAACTTTCACCTTAGAAGTTAAAGAAAAATAAGTTCAAACCAAATTATAAAAAAGGAAGTAAATTATTAATGAAGTGGAAAACCAAAAGCATACAAAATGAACGCACAGTTGGTTCTTTAAAATAATTAACAAAATAATCAATCCCCTAGCAATATTTACCAACAATGGTAGAGAATACAAATTATAAACATCAGGAATGAAGCAGGTATCATCACTATTAATCTTCCGCTCATTAAAGTAAGTGGATTGTATACACAACTTTACATCTATAAATTTAGCAATTTAAGATTTATTTTTATTGTTTTTAACAGAGAAAAAGAGAGAAGTGGGAGGGCCCAGAGCAGTCTCCACAGCTGTATGTAACTAACTGATGATAGTTTCACTCCACATGTGGACGCAGGCTGTGCGGGACTGTGTAGGGCCAGGGGCTTCCCACTTCAGAAGCTTGCTTCTGCCAGCTGGGGGTCTCCTACATGGGAAGTATGCCAGGGTCATGAGCTGAACTTGGGCATCCCACATAGGAAGCTCACCCCAGAAAGAACAGAACTGGGGGCACACCCCAGTTCAGCATATGGGTCCGCACAGGCCAGGGCCTGGATATGACCCTCGGACCCTGGGACTGCAAGATGAGTGCTCAACTTCCTGAGCCATCTCAGCACCCCCAATTTAGAAATTAAGATTAACAAAATCTTTGGGAAACACAGCATACCTGAATTGACTAAAGATGAAAGAGAAAATTCAAATAACGCTGTACCTAATACGGAGATTGAAGTCATCATTAAAAATTCACAGGAAAGAGAAAGAAAACAAACAAAAAACAAGCAAGCAAACAAACAACAACATACACACACACAAGCTCCAGATCCGTACTGTTTTGATGGTGAGTACTATGAAACAGGATGCAGAAATAATATTAGTCTTACACAAAGTATTTCTTAAGATAGACTAGATAATGCATTTCAACCTGTTTTATGAGAATACGATAATCCTTATACCCAAATATGATAGACAATATCAAGAAAAGAAAATTACAGACCAATATCTCTCATGAACAAAGATACAAAAATACTTATTAAAATAATATAAAATTAAAATGATAATTCTTTGTATTCAAATGGGATCCAACAATTTGTAATAAAACTCACAGAAAACCATGAATATAAGGAGAGTTCTTTTTTTGATAAAATGCATTTATGAAAATTATAGTTCTGAGTTTATACTTGTCTAATATTTAATGTTTCCCCTATAAGATTAAGGACAGATAAAAATGTCTGCTTTCACAACTTCTCTTCAACATTATACTAAATATTCTAACCAATGTAGTATGTCAAGAAACAGAATTTTAAGGAGTACAGATTGAAAAGAAAGAAGTAAAATTGTCTTTATTCACAGATAGAATTATTGATTGAATAAGAAATTCTAAGAAATCCACCCAAAAATTAAAATGAATTTATTACATCTGCAAAATATGAGGTTAATATACAAATATTCATATATTTTGTTCTAGCAGAAGTCAATCAAAAAGCAAAGTACAGCGATTAACACTTACAATAGCATCAAATAAAAAAAAGTGTAGTGCTTATGACTGAACCTAGTAGAATTTACCCAAGAACTCTATCTTGAAAACTACAAAACTATGTTAAAAAAAAAAAGAACCAAATAAAAGGAGAAATAAACTCTGTCTAAAATTTGGAAGTTTTAATATTGATAAGATGATATTTTAAAATTGATCTATGTATCTCTCTTGTCATCTTAATCAAAATCCCAGCACAATTTTTGCTACAAATTGGAAAGCTGATTCTAAAATGTGTATAAAAATACAACAGAAGCAGAGCAATGAGAACATTTTTAAAAGAAAGAGAGTTTGAAAATCACACTTTCTCATTTCAATACTTACCATTAAGCTATAGTAATTAAGACATAATGACATTGTCTGGAGAATATAAAACAAGATGAAAGGGAAACAAATAGAGTATATAAGTATACAATTATACATATGGTAAATTGATTTTGTCAAAGATTTCCAGGCAAGTTGATTAGAAAAGTAAAGTATTTTTGACAAATATTGATAGAAAAATCAGATTCATGTGGCAGATGGGACTTCAAACTTTACATATGTCCCACCTTAGACAAAGATGAATTTGAACTTAATTATAAAAACCTACATTATATTTTTCTATAGCTAAATATAGAAAGGCATCTTAACAAGTTACACAATGGTTTCTTAAACTACATGAACAATTTTCATCAAAAATAATAAAATTAACTCCATTAAATTGAGAACTTCTCTTAATCAAAAGTCATAATTAAGAAAATGAAGTGCCTATGCTGCACTAAGTGTTCAGCAGTCTTTGACCAAAAACAGCATGACCCCTGTGCTGCACTCTCCCTATTTACTGGATTTTTCCCCAAACAAAATTTGTTTTTGGTTTCCCCAGATGAAAAAAGTCCTTGAAGGGAAATATTCTGCAAGTGTGGAAGCATTAATATAAAACAATGCAGAAACACTTAAAGACATCAAAATTGATGAGTTTAAGAATTGTTTTGAGCAGTGGAAAAAGTGTATTGATAGGTGTATTACATCAAATGTAGAGTAATTAGAATGACTGAATTTAAACAGTTAAGAATAAATACACAATTTTTAATAAATACTGTTTTCTCAATCCCCCCTTGTATCTCCCTCTGTTTAGCATATAGAACTAAAACTCATACTTAGCAAGTCACCTACATAACTACTGAATAAATGAATGACAAGATGAAATAAACTAGAAAATGAATTTCTAAGAGTTTTTGGTCTTTTGTTGACTTATGGCATGTTTATAGTGGCTAGTCTGATTTAGAATTCCACCAAGACATTCATCTCCTTCAAGAGTTTCCATTGGGCTATTACCTCCCAGGCTTTTCTGTTTCTAGGGCAGAAGGTGGAGATCTTCATCCTTTGTAGTCTGCTCATTTTGTTTTTGTTATTGTCAGTCCACAACAGGGCTCAGTAATACATAAGACCTTGATTTACTCTACAGGTTAGTCCCAGCCAATAAGGACCACCTGCCTGTCTATCTCCTAAGTCTGGGACAAAGTAAGTCCCAATTAAAAGATAAGGAATAGATGAGGAGGTATATTGCAGTGCAGAAAAAAAACTAATAATAAGGCTCATATGTTGAAAATGCCATGAAGGATACCATCAAAGCGTGCTCCAGAAGCTACTATTGGGATAGTGGTTGAATTTTGCATCTCTATTGTTTGAAATAGTTGGTTTTAGGTACTGCCTTGTGGCCTACTTAGACACGATGCTTTTTTTGTTTCAAGTAATAGTCTGTTAGCATATCTCAAATTCAGAGGGAAAGTTCTGAGAAATAAATTTTTGGTAAAAGTAGAAGCTATGGAGGTTAATTATTTCCTAAAAGAAACATCTTTTTCTCTGCTTTCTAGAATGTTCTGTATTATGAAATGTTCTACTTTAAGACTGAGGAAGAGAAAATAAGGATATACCACATTCCTAAAAGCTGTACTAAATAATTTAAAATAATTTTATTGATATGCAACTTTTATTGAGATGTAATTTAGATACCATAAAAATCACCCCTTTATACTATATAATTCATTGTCGTTTAGCATATTCACCTAAGTGTGCAATCATCCCATCTAATTTAAGAATCTTTATACCACTTCCAAACTATTCCTCTTGCCAATTTGCAATCACTCTCTGTCCACACCCTCCAAACCATGGCAAGCACTAATTGAGTGTCTGTCTCTATGGATTTTCCAAGTTTGGGTATTTTATATAAATGAAATCATATAATGTGTGCTTTTTTGCTTGGATTCTTTCACTTAACATGCTTATAAAATTCATCCATGCTGTTGCACGTATTAGTATTTCAGTAGTTTTTCTTTTTTTTATTGTTAAATTTATTAGGGTCACATTGATTGATATCAAATACATTGTTTCCAGGTGTACAATACTACATTACATTGTCTATACATCACATTATGTGCTCACCACCCAGAATCAGCTCACTTTCCATTACCGTGTGTTTGATTCCACCCCCCGACTCCCCCCAACCCATCTCTCCCACCTACCTCCCCCCTTATCCTCAGGTAACCACTAAACTATTGACTGTGTCTTACACACAGGTAGAAGACACCTTGGTTATCTCCTCACATTATGTGGGTAGGATGTGGAGGTCCTTATCCAGATTCATTCTTTTGCATATGGTTTTTCTATTTTCCCAGCACTATTTACTAAAGAGGCTTTCTTTTCTCCATTTTATATTTTTTCTCCTTTGTCAAAGATTATCTGTACGTATGTTTGTGGGTTTATTTCTGCGTTTTCTATTCTGTTTCATTGGTCTGTATGTCTGTTTCTCTGACAATACCAAACTGTTTTGATTATTGTTGCTTTGTAGTATAGACTGGGGGTGGTGAACCTATGGCATGCGTGCCCAAAGTGGCACGCGAGGCAATTATTTTGGCACGCGGAATTATTGTTTCTTGTTATAAAAACATCTTATGCCTCTTATAGACATAAAAATAATCGATACCTCTATCTCACTTGATGGGTTGGCACGCGAGTTGAGCGAGTATACTCTTATTTCATAAACTTTGGCACTCAATCACTAAAAGGTTCGCCACCCCTGGTTATAGACTGAAGTCAGGGAACATGATGCCTCCAGCCTTATTTATTTATTTATTTATTTTTTGAGGATTTCTTTGGTGATTCAGTGCCTTTTGTGGTTCAACATGAATCTGATATATATATATTTTTATTTTTTGAAAGAATGTCTGTGGGATTTTGATGGAAATTGAATTAAATTTGTATATTGCTTTGTTTAATATGGCCATTTTAACTATGTTGATTCTTCCAATCCATGAACACAGAATGTCCTTCCATTTCTTTGTATATTCTTCAATTTCTTTTAATAGTGTCTTACAGTTTTTCATGTATAAGTCCTGCACATTCTTTGTTAAGTTTATTCTTATGTATTTTAATCAAAAACAGTATCATTTTTCTCATTTCTTTTTCTGAAGTTTTGTTTTTTGTATATAAAAATGCTGTGGATTTTTGTACGTTGATTTTGTATTCTGCAACCTTACTGTATTCATGTATTATTTCTAACAGTTTACTGGTGGAATCTTTAGGGTTGTCCACATAAAGCATCATGTCATCTGCAAAAAGTGACAGTTTAACATCTTCATTTCCAATCTGGATGACTTTTATTTCTTTTTCCTGCCTAATGTCTCTGGCTAGAACTTCTAGCACTATTTTGAATAGCAGTGCTGACAGGGGACATTCCTGTCTCATTCTTGATTTTAGAAGAAAAGGTTTGTTTTTTCCCATTTAGTATGACATTTGCTGAGGGTCTGTCATATGTGGCCTATATTATGTTTAGGTACTTTCCTTCTATACCCATTTTATTAAGTGTTTTGATCATAAATGAATGTTGTATCTTGTTGAATGCTTTCTCTGCATCAATTGATATAATCATACGTTTTTTATCTTTTGTTTATGTGGTGCATCACATTGATCAATTTTGTATGTTGAACCATCCTTGTGCCCGTGGGATGAATCCCACTTGGTCATGATGTATTATAATCTTTTTAATGCATTGTTGTGTTCTATTTGCAAGTATTTTGTTTAGGATTTCTGCATCAGTGTTCATCAGAGATATTGATCTATAGTTTCCTTTTTTTGTGACATCCTTGCCAGGGTTTGGTATTAGAGTAATGTTGGCCTCATAAAATGAGTTGAGAAGTATTGCTTCTTCTTCAATTTTTTGGAAAAGTTTGAGGAGAATAGATGTTAGGCCCTCTTTGAATGCCTGATAAAACTTGTTAAAGAGACCATCTGATCCTGAACTCTTGCTTTTGGGAAACTTTTGGATGAGTGTTTCAATTCCCTTACTGTTGATTGGTTGGATTAGGTTATCCAGTTCTTGATTCAGTCTAGGTACACTATACATTTCTAAAAACTTGTACATTTCTTCTAGGTTGCAAAGTTTGGTGGCATATAGTCCTTCATAGTATTTTGTATAATCCTTTGTATTTCTGTGGTATCTGTTGTAATTTCCCCTCTTTCATTTCTAATTCAGATTATTTGTGTGTTTTCTCTTTTCCCTTGGTGAGTCTAGCCTGGGGTTTGTCAGTTTTATTAATTTTTTCAAAGAACTATCTCTTCATTGTATTAATTTTTTCTATTGTTTTTTTATTCTCTATTTCATTTAGTTTTGCTTTAATTTTTATTATTTCCTTTGTTCTACTAGCTGTGGGTGTTTGTTTTTCTTCTTTTTCTGGTTCTTGAAGATGTGATATTAGGATGTTAACTTGTCATTTTTTGTTTA
>PVKE010043101.1:0-13487 GCA_004027555.1 Craseonycteris thonglongyai | reverse complement strand
AAAAGAAAAGAGAAAAGTAAACCAAAGAAGATGAAATAAAACTGAATCAATGTTTTGACATTGACTTCTTCCTTTCCTTTCCTTTCCTTTCCTTTCCTTTCCTTTCCTTTCCTTTCCCTTTCCCTTTCTCTTTCCCTGTCCCTGTCCCTTTCCTTTCCCTTTCCTTTCCCTTTTCTTTCCCTTTCATTCCCTCTCCCCCACCCCCACTTTATTTTGGTTGTGGAGTACTGACTGCTACTGGTTTGTGGCAATAAAGTTAAGAGCTATTACGTACTGAATAGATGAGAATAGTAACGCCTTCCTTACTAACAAATATACACTAAGTGATTCCCTAGAAGGATGTAAAATAATATATGATTTTTAAATATAAGTTTCAGATATATTTTCCTCTTGACATTCTTTTGTGCTTTGCCTGGCTGGCATTCTCTTTCATCTATTATATATGAGTTATTTTCATTTTGAGTCAGAAAAAGGCTTACATTTCACTCTTATTCTAAAATGTGCATGCCATAAGTTGCTTTTCAATTATAAGCAAAAGAATGAAGAGAATTAAACTTCCATGTGTAAATATCAAACATAGAAACTTTATGTCTTACATTATAACTTATGGATTGGCAGGTTCTATAATCGTTTTTATCTGGAAGTCAGTTAAGTAACAGAAACCTGCCACATATTGTTCCATTATTAAGATAAATTTGCAAGATAAGAGGATGACAGCCATCATCAATCAAGTCATTCTGTAAGAAGAAAACTAGGGATGGCTTAGTGTCTCAGCAAGAAGTATAGGCAATGTATATTATTACCTGTGGAAGTTCATTGCTTAGAAAGCTAGTGAGAGTTGGAGATCCACAAACAATTACATTGTTAGGCAAAAAAATAACTAGAACCTATTGTAGAAGTTAACTAAGGTTATTGATGACAGATTAATAGGAAAAGTTGGAATACCGTATTTTCCGGCGTATAAGACGACTTTTGAAATGAAAAAAAGTCAACCGAAAATCGGGGGTCGTCTTATACGCCGAGTATATCCCGAAAAATGTCTGGATATGCCGCTAAACAAATTTTCCAACTCGATCCCGCACCCATCACTGCAAGGCTGCTCGGCCCTAACTCAGCCAATCCAAGCAGGCTTTTTATGCATGCAAATTATACATGTTCTATCAATGTACGGTATGTTACGGTATGTTAAAAAAATGTCATTCATTAAAAATTTAATTAAAAATGAACTGGTGTTGCCTCGGAAGTGGGGGGTAGTCTTATACAGCGAATATAGGCCTAAACCTATGTTTTAACTGTAAAATTAGGGGGTCGTCTTATACGCTGGAAAATACGGTAGATTAGTTAGAATGTATATTCAATTCTCAACTTTGGTGTTCATCTCAGATGTTCAGGTGGAATAAAAATATATTACAATATTACTTGATGACAATCTCCATTGGGTTATACTGAATCCAAAATACAGAGAGTGGCCCCAAGGCATGGCAAGATAGTTTGCCATGGATATGCCCAGTTTTATATCTATCCCTATTTAATTTCTGAAAAGATTATCATTTAGGTGACTCAATGCCATGATACTTTTATTTTAGAAAGCTCTTTAATTTGCAACATTAATATAGGATATGATCAATATCTTGATGGTTTTCCTTTTTTTTAATTTAGTTTTTAATTTTTTTAAAGATTTATTTTTATTGTTTTTGACAGAGATAAAGAGATACAGAGACAGAGCTAGAGAGACTGGGGAGGTCCCAGAACAGTCTCCATAGTTGCACATCATTGGTTTTTCCACATAGTTTCATTCCACAGATGGGCGCGGGGCTGCACAGGGCAGGAACTGGGCTGGGTTCTCACCCCGGTGAGAACCGAGCTGGGGACACTCCCCAGTTCAGCATATGGGTTCTCACAGGCCGGGGCCAGGATTCGATCCTCGGTCTCCGGGGCTGCAAAGTGAGGGTTTAACCCACTGAACCATCCTGGCTTCCCCGGTTTTCCTTTTATAGGATCTGTTCTTAATGTTTAATCTGCAATGAAAGGTCAATAGTGCATTGTATTAATCGATTTACTCAACAAAATACCATTTGAATGAATACATAAATTCTTTTGTTACAGTTACCCTAAGTGGAAATATGATGAATGCTTATATTTTTATGCAATCTACAAAACAATTTTTATCATATAATTAAAGATGATATGGATCAATTCTGTGGTAACAGAAGGAATAAACAAGAGCATTTTATATATATATATATATATATATATATATATATATATATATGCTTCTCTTCTGATTAAATCTTATATGAAGCTAAATCAAAAGTATTTGCAGTAGATATCTGGTATGACAAAATTAAATAACTGATGGTGGTTGTTTGTTAGAGAGCTACTCTGCAAGGAATTATATTGTAACAAATATTCCTTTAACTCACATGTTAAATAATAAAAGGATAGTCAGTATAAGGGAAATTCTGTATCTTTACTAATATTTTAAAATTGGGGATATGACTACTTTTTGTGATATAGTTAAAATATTTCAGGGATGCCAGGGGATAGCTCAGCATGTTGAGCACTTGTCGTGCAACCACGAGGTCCAGGGATTGAATCCTGGCCTTGGCCCATGCAAACCCATTGCTAAATTGTGTCACAACTGGTAACCACCAAGTCCTGCAGCAAGGGTTCTTGCCTCCCATGTGGAGGCCCCCAGTTCAGTTCCTGCCCTGCATGGCCCCACATCCACCTGTGTGGAATGAAACTGTGTCACAACTAATGATGTATAACTATGGAGACTGCTCTGGGCCCTCTCCCTTCTCTCTCTCCCTCTCTCTCTCTCTCTCCTCTCAAACAATAAAAATCTTTTAAACCTTTTATGACAGTAAATCCTTCTCTCAGTCTTGTTTCTTTAGTTCCCACCAAGCACTTCTTCAGGCCTCTTCTGAAGAAAATTGACTCCACCTGTGATTTTATATACTATAAAGTTTGTTATGATTTATCCTCTTTTAATGTTCTGACAGTTTAATAACTAGGTGGCATTTCTTTTTGGTTATGTAATGCTGAACAATAACTACCACGGCATGTTGGTATTGGAGACATCATATTAAAAGGGAAGATAGGCCTCAGGGCAATTTGTAATAATGCCGGAGTCAAAGGCGGAAATCAGAGAGGAAGAATTGATCTGACACCCTTTCAAGTCAGGTGGAAAACTAAATGTATTCATGTTACTTCAGTGATAAGGTAGATTCAATTTAGGATCAAACTGTATAGGGTGTATAAGGAGAATATTTAGTTATTGAAGTGCTTGTGGTGAACTCGTGGAGAAATACTTTGTGAAAGGATAAGAATGTCCCCTAGGACTGTGTTATTTGGGGAAAGAAGCACCTCCGTTTGCTGTGGAGGTCTATTGTACATGCTGTTTCTGTTAGGTTTCTGGAAACTGACTAAAGTCTAAGAGTGAACTGACTAGAAATTATATTTTACCAAGTTGTAGGGATTTTTTTTTGCAGAAAATAATGAAATGCTCTTTTCTTCGCCTTCCTTCCTTTATTCATTAATGCATTTATTTATTTATAGAGAAATATTGGTTTAGAGCCCTGGTAGTTATAAGTAAAAGTTAAAAAAGAACATTTGGAAAGATAGGAGACTATGCAAAATGCATGAAAAACATCCTTTTTGGAGTGTTTGGCTTCCACATTACTTCTATATTACTTTTAGGGCTTTAATTTTTCCCTAGAAAAGTAGAACCTGCACAGTGATTTAGCATGAATTATGTAGTCGAATGCAGGTACTGTAGAACACATGTTTTTCCTATCAACATATTCAATAGGTACATTAAATTCTTTTTATCCCATATTAACATTTAAAATAATTTATATGTAAATGTATAAAGTTTCAATAGCATTTTTCACATATGCTGCCTCTAAGATGTCTACTCTGTCCTGAAAAAAGTGTGACATTATGATTTCCCATGGTTAATTCAATCATGTAGTTCTCTAACATACCAACTGATAATAAAAACTAGAGCCATATGTAACATTTTAGAATTTAAAAATTACATGTTAAAACTGCCAGACTCTGTTGAATTAAACTTTGTCTTTTTTTTTTTAAGGTAATTTGGTTAGAAAAAGTGTTTTGTATAGCAATATCTCTCATAAGATTCCTTTCATGGAAGAAAGGAAGGGATATAAGAAAATATTGATTATACTATGTTATAATATTGAATATACTATGTAAAACATAGTAAAGGAAAAAATAACTCTGCCAGTTTTGTGATCTATTTAGAAATTTTGTTTTTCACAAACTTTTAGTATATCAATTCTGACATTGCTTTATTTGAATTTCAGGACTGGGAAAACCAGTAAATATATAATAGATAGTGAAATCCAGTTTCTCATAGTCAGAGAATCTGTCAGAAAAGGAAGTTACAAGTAATGACGGGGTGGGGAGTGGTAGGCTTGAGTGAGCCCTGTAGCGTTAGAGATATTAATATGAATTCATGGCTTTTGATCCATATGCAACTTGATATTAAAATTGATATGGATACACATGTATATGTGCCTACATACATTTCACATATTTCCTAGCTCTGTACATTAAGAAAATCTAGGAATAATGATACACGGTTAATGATAAATATACTTTTGCATGTTTTTTTTTTCTTTCTTTTTTTGTTTTTGACAGAGAGAGAGAGAGAGAACTGGGGGAACTCCCCAGTTCAGCATATGGGTCCGCACGGGCCGGGGCCGGGATTTGATCCTAGGTCCCTGGAGCTGCAAAGTGAGCGCTTAACCCACTGAGCCATCCCGGCTTCCACGGCATGGATTCTCTATCTGTTCTCCAATCAAAGGAACCAGAGCTCTTTAGAGAAATAACTGTTCGCATGGTTATCAATGGACTTTGCCAACTGATTTTAATATGCATATGGAAGCTAGAGGAACCATAGGTAGCCACAGAATTTCTGCAAAATGAAGAGGGTTAGGTATGAAGACATTATAAATTGCAGTAATTAAGAGAGTCTGTGTTTGGATTAAAGACAAATAGATGAATGAAATAAGGGAGAGTCAAGAAAGAGACTATACACCTGCACATGCATATATACCTGCATACATATGTATAGGCACGTGCATATGTACATGTATATATATGTGTTCATGTGTATCTACATGTATGCATGATGTATGTATACATACCCATTTATCTGGTATATATCTGGTATAGCATACCACCAGGGAAGAACTATTTTAACATAATCTACATAATCTTTATGAGCACATACCAGATTATTCATTTAAAAATTTAATTGATTTCTATTACCAAACATTTATTGAAAAAAGGGCGCACACACACACACACACACACTATGGGTACTGTAATTAAAATATAGCATAACAAATGTAGTTTTCATTGAGGGCCAATTATGTTCTTAACACATCAGGGACTTTTTTTTTTTGCAGTGTGACATACTATTAGAAAATGCATGTGTGGTTTGAGAGCAGATTTAATGAACTATATGAAAGAGAAGTAGCTTGTTGGGTTCAGAATGTCAAAAATCAAAAGAATTTCAGGCACCTACTTTAGTGAACAATGTCAATTTGTAGGATATTAAACAAAGCAATTTCATTTTTTAAAGTACTTTCTTTCAACCCTCCTGTCCTGGAGATCTATCAAACAAACCTCACAGCATTTTCATTCACTGTCACATCTCATTAGGCAGTCTAATTTTTCCAGGCTTTTAGTGAAACAAAACATGGTCAAATTTAAACAAACCTTTGTTGTTTGATATAAACTAGAGCCTCCTCTTTGAGATTAAGACCACAGTTCTTTTCAAAAGGACTCAAGTTCTGGTTTCTTTTCATTCGGTTCACACATGGCGAACAAGACCAAATATCTTTGCTTTCCACCACCCCATGAGTGCTGCCTGCTTCGCTTGGCTGTCCATCAGAGGCAGCTAAAGCCGGAGTTGCACCTTTGGGTTTTTCACAGGAATGCTGGACTTTTCCGTGAGTCTTTAAGTTTGGACTGAATGGTGGCATAACCAGAGACATGCTTTCAAAAACAACAGTAAGCATCTTTACTGTTTCCACTGAAATCTTGTAAATCAAAAGACACAACCTTTTCTTAATTGCTATTTTCAGATGGTTGCTGGGCTATATGGAACTTGGTGGCATAAGAATAGCAGAAACAGTTCAATATAGGAGAGGACTATGTGCCTGATTGTGTATTTCAAAGAAGACCAAAATATTTTATATTCTCATAAATAATTTAATTTCTGGTTCAATGCCACTTCACTTATCAAAATAATGTGACTTGCTACATAGTTTCCTTTTATGGATCCATTGGAATTTGCAAGTGTTAATTCATTAGATGTTAGAGTTTTAACCTTTTAATTATAGTTGCTAAAATATTCAAATTCATGGGAACATTATTGAATTGACTAATTTTCTGAAATTATTAGCTTTGTCTGTAATCCTGCCTTTTGATTTTAATCTCCAGAAGGTTCAAAAAATAATCAATAAAAGCAAGAACAAGAATATTTATGGCTTGGGTTTAAATCCTTTTTTATTTATAATTGAATTAGTTCCCCAATTTTGACTCAGACAGGGACTTTCTTTGTAAATTACTGTTAAGCTTTCAAAAGTGGCTTGCATTATATAATCAGAAAGATAAGAACTAAAATAGACCCTTTATTGAATAGTATTTTTAAAAATACCACTGATTTATTTTATAACATACTGTTGACAAAAGAAATTAATAATAATGAAAAATTCTTGTTTGAAAGTTTTTTGTTGTTTCTTTTTTTTTGCTTGCTGAGCTTTCATTTAAATTTAAATTTAGACAAAATAGCTAACATAGACTTATTGCTTAAAATTACTTTGTTCAAATCTTTCCCATTAGAAAGAATGATATTTGCAAATCTAACAGATGAGTTTGTAGCTCACAGAGCTGACTACTCTTCCTTGAACATTTCTCATTATTAAACAATCTATTTAAACAAAGCAGTAGAATTCCACTTTTCATGCTGTTCTGTATTTGATGAAGGAGATTTTACTGCTGTATGATTCTCCAGACTTCAAGAACTGGGAGGAAAACTAAAGCAGTCTGAGGAAATACAGGTTAAAAGTGGCATTTTGGGGTTCTATCTGTGATTAGCAGCAAACTCTATGTTAAGTTGGACTTAAGCTAGACATTGTGATTCCCACTGAGTTTCTTCTGAGTTTCCCCATCAGCCACATGGTTAGAAGACTGAGCCAGGTATTGGAGGAATTTCTGCTTGCATGATTCAAAAAAGATGTCAACATTTTATACAAATGTAAATATTTTTCGGACTTAAACAGTTAATATTTGAAGGATACAATGGGCACATACAGTGATTGCAAGTTTCATAGCTATTTAACTGGGAAAAAAATATCACCACTTTTCATATACATTTAACTTAAAAAATGCATTGGCAAAATTCCTCTACTCAACTCAAAGCAATTTGCTAGCCATTTTGTATGGACCATAGCTGTATATTTATTTTAAAAATCCAAAAGCAATTAAGTATTAACACATGATGTTTAAGTATCAAAATCCATTGACATAGTCAAATTGGCTTACTTCAATGAGATAGAATTAAGCTTGGCACTGAAGAAGAGAAAGATGGGAGTGGGAAGAGACTAGGAGAGTGCAGCATACTTTTTTACGTCTTGATTTCTTCATTCAGCCTCCCAAGGCAGCCAGCACCTCTAGAGGTCTGCACAAGCACACTTACCTGGAAATTGCAGGGCATGTTAAGAGGGCAATAAAGAGATTACCTTTTAGAGAAAAGAGTACATACTAGAGGAATATGGAGAATGTTGTTAAATAGGACGGGTGGAGGAAGACTTCAGAAGGCTCTAAAGTCAGGCCTACCACAGTGATAAGAATACCTGCACCAATATTGTCAGCACATGTTGTGTATCTACAGTGAGTCAAACAGGGTACTAAGAACTAAATGTGAATTATCTCATTTAAACTTCATACCTTCCTAATGGAATAAGGATTGTTATTATCCAATTTTATTAATGAAGTAAAAGAGTCTTAGGCATGTTTAAATATTTACCAAAGGTAGAACGTGAATAAGAGGTCAGCTACAAGCTCAACTCCTGTCTAACCCACCACTCAGGGTTTCTTTGGACAGTTTTTGGCACATAGTAGATATTCAGTAAACAGTACATTTATTGTTATAACTTCTGCTATTGTTACTATGACTTCATTGCTAATTACTATGCTTAGTAGCAAAACCAGAAATGACATTTTCTGTCTGATATCCTCTTCAGTGAATGACCTTCCATTAAAAATACAGACACTCCCTATAGTAAAGATAGCTCTTTCAATCTGAACTATAATGATTTTCATGTCTTGTTTGCCTATATAGGTAATATAAAATACCTAGAGAATATTATATAAAATGTAATTATTATAGCTATTGTGTTAGGTTATTACATTTCTTAAATAAAGCAAGAAATATGTAAGCTTTCCTGAACACTTACCAAATACAAGGCACTTGATAAAGCACTTCATATGTATTATTTTATCCTCCAAGTAACACTATCTCCTATTCTTATGACAGTGATGGCTAAGAAAGTTTTAAATTCTGCCTAATGTTACATTGCTAACAAAAGAGCACATTAATACTTAGCAAAATTACGTACATGACATAAAATAACATAGCTATTAAGTGAATTAAGGTACCGACTTACAGAGATAGAATAACTTCCAAAGGTGGAAAGAACAAACAGAAAATAGAGCTAAGATTCAAATCACCAATTAAATAAGGCTAGAGCCAGGAAATTTAATGGTGAGAACAATGGCAAAAATGATCAAATTAATGGCCTTGCATTTGCATAACTTACAGGTAAGTGGTAGGGACAATTACATCCTTGCAGCTGAAAAATCCTATCTCAATAGTAGAAAGAAGAGACCCACAGTTCTGTGACATGTTTCAACATAGAAGTACAGAATATTAAATAGAAGTTAAATGATATTTTATCAAAAACTTTAACTTAAAATGAAATTATGTCATTTTAAAATTGAGGACTATTAATATCTTTTTCCTATTTTCATACATTTGTAAACTTCATATTAAGGGAAATTACTACTATTGTTTTCTCATTTTTTTAATGAAATAATCATTGCTATCAATTAAGGGCCTTTTAGATACTGTAAAAACTGAAAAAAAAAACCTTAAATTTTTCTACTATTGAATGTGTAAGGCTTGGTGGTTATAATGCTCAGATTGGCCCCGTCTTGCATCATAGGAGGCCCTGCTACAGGGTCTGTTCAAGGGTATTTCATAGGATATGTCAGCATCCTATGGTATCTGAATAGCTGGAAATTCTCTCTTCTACTTGGTTTTTAGTAGTTTTACCCCAACAATGTAATCAGTCTTGGCATTGTGAGAGAAAGCAGCCATCTAGCGACTAAGGTCAGAGAGCATGAAAGCGTTAATTGGTCATTTTTATTAGCCAAAAATAGAGCAACCATCTATGACTGAAGCCCAAACAGGTATTTGGGATAAAAGTAGAGTGCGATTCTGAGAGGAGAATTTAAACTGGCCTGGAACAATTATCTTAAGCTATGTACAATGGATAAGGGCTATACTGCACCACACACACACACACACACACACACACACACCACGTCTGTGCAAATGCACATACACACTTATGAAGACAATATGTCAGTTTGGAAAGAAATTCTTTAAATATTTTTATAAAACACTAATTTAAAGAAGTCCTCTAAAGATACTTGTTACATATTTTCACGGACCATGTAAACTGTTGATTGTGGTGTCAAGACTCCATTGCCTAAAGCAAGACAATTGAAGACAGCAACACCATTATTCAATTGTCTTTAGAGTCACATTTATCAACAGATGTTCTGTTCCACTAATAGGGAGCTAAGTATACAGAGCCTGCACTATACGATTTAAACTGTGCCTACGCTGTGCAAAGTATCAGGAGCATAGAAACAATACACCGAATGCTTTTCTTCTTTGATTGCCAAGACATTTATGGTGAAACATATCTACTTATTATAAAGGCATAGCTCATTTTCTTTCTTTTCACTTTTATTGTGCTTTGCAGATACTAGTTTTTGTTTTTTAATTGAAGATTAATACCTTCTACCAGCAAAAAGATTACAACCTGCCGATGATTCAGATGATGGTAAGTATTTTTTGTGATCAAGTATTTTTAATTAAGATATGTACATTTTTCAAATATAATGCATTCCCCACTTAACAGACTACAGTATGGCGTAAATGTAACTTTTATGTGTGATTTGGTTTATTGTGATGTTGTGGTAGTCTGGAACCAAACCCATAATATCTCTGTAGTATGCCTGTATTTTTCAACTGAACTAACCAGTTATACAGATTATTATTATTATGCATTTTAATAATAATAAAGCTACCTGATATCTTTTTGTGTAAATTATAGAGAGAAATCGGACAACTTTGAAAATACAGTGTAATTCATTTAACACTTCAACTTAAGGTCAATTTTAATAATTTATACTTTAAGCAAGTAATTTTGGATCAGAGAGTTCGATCCTTAAATACAAATGAAAATCTTCTAGAATAGTGAAATGTATGAGATGAGAGAACGAAGAAGCACAATAACTTTTCACTGCGAAATTCAATTTGAGGTTAAAATTTTGGAATTTAAATTTGGAATAAATAAAGCTGATATGATTAGATGATTGCAGTTGAAAAGGTAAGTGGAAATAAATGGTTATGACATATTTATATTAAGAGACTTTTAAAAAATAGTGGAATAAAAGGAAAATGGCAATATGATAGCTGCTGATTTAGAAGGTGGGAGAGGAAAAAAAAATTAGTTCCACATTTGTATGTGTTCTGTGTTTGGATGATCCTAGCTGCTATTCTAGTGCAAATGAACAAGGCAGAAGAAAATCCATACTGAAATTTGAGATGTGATTTAAGTGTGTATGTTATTCTTAAACAGAAAAGATGAAGTCAGCAGTGTATAAGAGAGGAGGACAGACACCGAGGATGATGCACCTTTCATAATTAGGGAATGGGAGGAAAAAGAGAAGTCCCTGATTAAAATAAGACCAGTCAGGATGGTGTGTTGCTAGGAAAATCAAGGGAGAAAGGGTTTCAGGGATAGCACAACGAATTGTTTCAAATGCATCAACTGTTTCAAAAGAGGAAAGATGATCAGACAAATGTCAATTTCTTAGAATATTAATTTCTAAAGTGGCTGTCAATTATTTATATGTGGTGCTATCTTTCTTATTCTCTAAAAAAGCAAAATCAAGTTTGCATAACAAATTTAGCCTGATTTGTTATTCTTAATATTTTATTTCAAATAAATATAAAATTATAAATAGGATAATCCATTGCCCACTTATAGCATGATGACCTATGATAGTCTATGATCATTCCTTTTTGCACATATTTTTAAGAAATTACATACTTAATTAGAAAAATATTTTCAAGAGAAACACCTAAGTAAGATAAAAAGGGAAAGAAGAAGTAAATTGACAGTTTTTATATTTTCATTTTCTATTTATAAAATCTGTCAGCTATATTAACTATATTTTTATAAATTAAATATATTATCAAGATTTGTGCAATCTCTAGTATTGTATATGAGTATAACCAATAGCTTTTACATAGCTTAAAAATGATTGTGTGTGAATAAATCATTGAAATTGGATGAATATTGCACAAGTTTGTTACCCTAATTAAAGAAGTTGCTGTCAGGATTTAGAAAAAGTCCCTGTGTTTAATAGCTGCTAAAATTAAGCCACAGTAGATGCATGAACTTTAATTGCCAAGTATAAAATGCCTATTTTAATTTAATCTGTGAAGTTAATTATTATTAATGATACAATTTAATACTAAATGGATTTCATCCCCCCTCTCTTTGGCTTAGATATAGATATGAATTACCTATAAACTAGATTGAAGCCACTGCTAAAACTTCTATTTTAGCAGTTGTAAGTTTCTTCCCAGATAATACAGAATTCCCAGTTAATATGTCAGCAAACCCCTGTGTAATTATGTTCACAACTTCAATGTAATTACAGTAGTGGCAGCCATAACTAGCCAAGGCATTTACCGAATGGTTTATTTCCAAAAGAACTCCAGTTGTGGTAATTCACTGTCATTCTTTCTATGATGGTGACAAATGAAAATGTCAAGGAGTGATTCACTTTTGAAAGTTAAAAATATTTTAATGAAAGGTGATCTGAAAAACATAATTGTTCATTCAGTAAATATTTATTAAGAGTGTGCTATGTTTCATGAACTGTTTTTAAAAGTAAAGCAGTGAGAAAACAACAACAACAATCAGGATATCTGTCTTCAAGAAGCCTGATCTTCAGCGCATCGTCTACACAGTTTACCCTCAGACTGAGAGGGCCACTTGAATTTCGAGTGAGGCCACGGTGTTACTTTCACCCTCTGTGCTCCTTTTTTCAAGTGGGCCTAAGAGTTGTATTGACATTCAGGTAGATCAACAGATCCTCACTGGCAGAACTACAGAATCAGAATCTTAAAAGGCAGGGCCAGCTCTCCAGGGTACTCTTACATATAATTATATAAAGAATGAGAAAAGTGAGGGAATCTCTGGCAGGCTGTCATGAGAAACCTGGATTCCAGAAATTTGCCAATTAGGGTCCAAATATGAATCACTGAATTTCCCTCACACCTTTATAATCGGAGTTTACAAATCTCATATGTCCAGAGAATAAGGGTACAGGGACTCATGGTATATAAGGGCTGTCTGGAAAATATCCAGCCAGTGTCACTACAACATGGCTGGATACTTTCTGGACAGCCCTCCTATATCTATATCAATCAAGCCATCTATCTTGTTCCAGGGAAAACTTGTTGAATAATTTTAGTTTCCTGAAGTACTAAAAGGTATTTACTTTTTAAAATAAAGATATGTTAGGAAAAACCCATTTATGCCGAATGCAAGTGGCTCAGCACGTGATACAGAACTTAAACTTTAGTTTTCCATGAATCTTCACTAAAATCTAACTTACGAGTAATTTTGAATCTATATCTCCCTTCTTACCGTGAGCGTATAATAGAAATTGAGCAACGTACAGCTTATACCTAAAGGGTTCATGGAATACTAGATAATTGGATTGTTAGTTATCAAGCCTTTCATTCCATATTTGTGCAGCTCAGAAAGGTGCTGTTTCACAGACCTCTCGGTGCATTTATTTATTTATTTATTTATTGGTTTTGACAGAGAGAGAGAGAGAGAGAGAGAGAGAGAGAGAGAGAGAGAGAGAAATGTACAGAGACAGAGAGAGGACTGAACTGGGGGAGCTCCCCAGTTCAGCATATGGGTCCGCACAGGCTGGGGCTGGGATTCGATCCTTGGTTCCCAGCATTGCAAAGTGAGTGCTTAACCCACTGAGCCATCCCGGCTTCCCCATGGACAGCCTTTTAAGATAAGGCTGAACTGGGTGCCTTGAAGCTGTTAGTGCTAGCA
>PVKE010043100.1:0-13491 GCA_004027555.1 Craseonycteris thonglongyai | reverse complement strand
CAGGACAAACTAGATCAGTGCTTAAGTTTGGGTCACTTAGTGTACACAGGCATTGTAAATTTTATAAAAGACACAGGAAGATCTCAGAATCCAGAGCTCTTAGGACATTAATCATTTTGGATAGGCAAATAGTCTGGGGTATATTATGTTTACCGAGTACCTGTTTTGTGCCAGGTACTGTGGAAAGCATAAAATATTTTTTCATTTGTTCCTCACAGGTCCTATGAGATAGGTATTATTATTCTCATTTTCCCAATAAGGAAATTGAAGCTAAGAAAGTTATGTCACTTGGACAAGGTCTAGTATTAAGTGTCAAAGTGGGGCTTTCAAGACCAAGTTGGTCTGATTTCAACATATGTGCTCATCCTAATATCCTGCATTGCCTCTCTAGCAGGTTTCTACCACTTTAGAAAAGAATTTTGTTAAAAGATGTTGCATATTCATCCTATGTTTTAAACAGGAAATCTTTTCCTTGATCAATATTTTTAAATTTTCAACATCAATTAATATGTAGGACTTCTAAGGGTTTGGTGGAGGGTAGGAGGCTCTGATTACTCCTGGAAGGAAAAAAGAATCACTGGGAAAAATCTATTTTTAAATTTAAAATATCCACCATTTTATACTTTTGTAGTATGTTATAACTACTTCTTGTATTTGTAATATCTGCCTTCTTCCCACTTCTAGAATTTGCTGTTCTAGTTTCCTATGAGCCTTTCCTAAGAAATTTGAAGCAATGTTCAGAATGGACATCTCTGAATAAATCATGAGTAAGAAGTCAGATACTGAACAGTAAGTATAGTGTACAACCACCTGTGGCCAAAAAAGAAAAGAAAAAAACTTGGGAACGAGGTTAATAAATACTTCTATATTTGGACTAAGCTATTTCTGGTACTACTTTTAGGAATCTGGTAAACAGAAGATACTTCTGAGGAGGGATGGGAAATCTGTTTTCTCTGTACATGCTTTCTGTACTCTTCTCTCACTTCCTACAATATTTATGGATAGCAATTAACAAAATGAAAAAATTGAGAGTTTTAGCGTTTTTAGGGTCTAAACAAACTATGGGGGGAACGACTATCGTAGAAGTTCAAAATTAAGCTTGAATGCTTCATTGCGTCTTGTTAGGATGTTCAAAAACACTGTTTTTCCTGGTTCTCAACTGTGCTCATGTTTGTAAGGTGTTAATATTTATGACTAGGTCCTCTACTTTCACCTGCCTTATAGTATAGTTTGAGAGATTATACATAAACACCTTAGTTAAACTAGAGATATAAACAGTTACTTTCTCTTACTAAAGTAGAAGTGCTACAAGTCAGTACTTGTGTTATTAGCTACAATGCTTCTAGGAGCATATGTAATTTGGTCAGAAGCGGGATATGGGCTGAGTTGCTTAAGGTAAGGATGCTATCAAAGGACAAAGAGACATATGCCGAATGGGTAGAGGGGCACGAATAAAAATAAGTGTAAGAAAGCACTGTTCCTTAGGCAGATGAAGGATGTAAGTAAAAGATGAGATTAGAAAGAGAATATAGGGGCAAACTGTGGAGGCCTTGAAATTTAGTCTTTAAGTTCCTGAACAGAAAAGTTAAATAATAGATTTTGCATTTTATCTTAGGAACAGAATACAAGCTGTATCAGAAAAGCAGAGATCTGAGGCAGAATTATTCATATGGGGGATTTGTATTGTACTCAAACATTCCTCTACAATGTAAACTCCAGGAGCAAGAAGTTCACTGACTTTGTATCTGTCCATACCACAAGCATCTAACACTTGACACTACAGAACAGGGGTCACCCATCTCCAGGCGACAGACATTACCGGTCTGTGGCCTGTTGGAAACCAGGCCACACAGCAGGAGGTGAGCAAGCAAATGAGCAAAGCTTCATCTGTATTTACAGCCGCTTCCCATTGCTCACAGTATGGCCTGAGCTCTACCTCCTATCAAATCAGTGGCAGCATTAGATTCTCATAGGAGCACGAACCCTATTGTGAACTGCGCATGAGAGGGATCTGGGTTGTGTGTGCTTTATGAGAATCTAATGCCTCATGATCTGAGGTGGAGCTGAGGCGGTGACACTAGACGTGGCTACAAATACAGGTTAACATACACAGAGAGGTTTGACTGCACAGAGACCATAATAAATCAATTGTTGGCAGACTCATAGTAAAACCCAAGCTCAGGGTTCCCACTGATTCTGCATTATGGTGAGCTGTATAGTTATTTCATTACATAAATTATTACAATGTAACAACAGAAATAAAATGCACAATTAATGTAATGTGTTTGAATCATCCAGACACTATCCCCACCCCACCTCACCCACCCCTCACCCCATCTGTGGAAAAATTATCTTCTCTGAAGACAGTTCCTGGTGCCTAAAAGGCTAGGCACTGCTGCTATAGTGACATTAATAGAAAGAAAATGGACAGCTCATCACAGAACGTGAGGACCTACTACGTGACAATGAGAAACAAAGATAATTTAGAGTTGGTGTGTTTGGTTTTTTCAAGGATCTACAAGAACTTGTACTTAAATGTATCTTAACTTTTAGGGGGGGAAAAAAAGTCAAAGATAATTTGAAGATTTCCAGTTAGGAAAAATGGTGGAGAAGGGGTATGCTAAAGCTAACACTAAACTGTATGCATTAGAAATAATTTGATATTTTATACATATATGGTATCAATATATATGTATCAGTTAAAATATTTCTACCCCAAAATATTTTCTCTAAAGTTAATAAATATCTAAACACTGAAATTATGCTCTATCCTCGGTTATCTACATTGTATTCCTGACTGGCATCTCATCCAACAGCACATAGCTTCACCACTCACCTCAAGGCTGGTCATACCATTTTCCTTACACTTACTCACAGACATGGTATAGACAGGCTATACATTTGACAAAGCAACCATCTGTCCCAGATGGGAATGGACACCTCTCCAGATGGCGGGCATACCCAATCAGCAAATACAATTTATCACAAACAAATCCTATAATCTGCCAGATTTCTACAACTGAATAACCCTCTTGCTTAGAACTTGCTTAGAACTCAGTATCTCTGAATTAAACCTTAACAGTCTTCTAAAACTGCTGTCGACCATATTTCACATTTTTGTTCATCAACAGTTAGTTAAGCCTCCCACCTATCAAAGCTTGAAAGAAAGTTCATGCTTGTTCCACCTTTATATTCTTAGCACGTACGTTTGGCAGGCTGCCTTATATTTAAGGCAGTGTTTAGGAGTGTTTAGGAAAACGTGTTGAATGTATGAACACATAGTGAATAAATGAAGGAGTACAGTAACTTTCAGGAGTTTCTATGTGAGGGAGAAGAATTCAGGTCAGGATGCCACTGACGTTCCCCTCAGCAGCTGTGGTCTGGCCTTGCCAAGTAAGCACAGAATTCCACCCCCAACCCTCCCTCATTCACTTCAGTCTCCACAAGCATTCACCAACAGTCAGTCCAAATTCACCCTCAAGATGAAACATATTTGTCATTCCTAAACTATGCCTTTTTAGAAAGTTCTAATTTGGTGTAATTTAAAAAAGATTTTTCAGGCAAGTGGGGATGGCTCAGTGGGTTAAGTGTTCACTTTGAAGCCCCGGGGACGGAGGATCGAATCCCGGCCCCGGCCTATGTGGACCCATATGCTGAACTGGGGAGTGCCCCCAGTTCAGTTCTCACTGGGCAGTTCTCACTGCCCAGTTCCTGCCCTGTGCAGCCCCGCGCCCACCTATGGAATGAAACTATGTGGAAAAACCAATGATGTGCAACCATGGAGACTGTTCTGGGCCCACCCCCTTCTCTCTGTCTCTGTCTCTGTATCTCTCTCTCTCTCTCTCTCTCTCTCTCTCTCTGTAAAAAACAATAAAAATAAATCTTTAGAAAGATTTTTCAGGTAAACCCAAAAGCAAAATCTTAAAACATTGCTAAGGTCAAAATAAAATCCAGAACTGTGAATTTACTTATGAAATATTCTTTCCTTTTCCATTTAAACGTAGTAAAGATACCTAGTATATTGTGGGCACTGGAGTATTGGATGAAACCATATAAAGAGCTCAGCCTTTCTCCATGATCTCTTCAGCAAGCAAGTGCTAAAGGCCTTCAAGGAAAGCTTGACACCACATCTAAGGGATCAGCAATGAAATCTCTGAAGTCCATCTCTGCTCCCTTTCAAGAAATCTCTCATTTCTCAGTTTCTTTTGCACTTGAATAAAAATAAAAATAAAAATCAAATACTATGGAGTAACTTGCCCAGATATTATATAAGGCAAGCTTGTCCAACCTGTGGCCCATGGATCATACATGGCCCAGGACAGCTTTAAATGTGACCCAACACCAATTTGTAAACTTTCTTAAAACATTATGAGTTTTGTGGATTTTTGTTTTTTGTTTTTTAGCTTATCAGCTATTGTTAGTGTTAGTGTGTTTTATGTGAGGTCCAAGACAATTCTTCTTCCAATGTGGCCCAGGAAAGCCAAAAGGTTGGACACTCCTGATACAAAGTTTTTAACAATTTCCCTGGAAATATTGATAACAAAGATGAATTCCTGAGCATAATACTATGTATATATTTTTAACATTTATTTTTTATTTTCTTTCCAATGAGATCATTAAAGATCCAGTTTTAATGTACTGTGACTAGAATACCTATCTGAAGACAAAATTCTAAGAACTTTTAAAAAATTATATATTTTAAGAAATTACAGACCAAAAGACAAACTCTTCACCTTATCATATTTTGTGGCCAAAAATAGAAAAGTTAAATGAGGAAGAATTATAGTTCAGATGGCAAGTTGTCTTGGATCTATTTGCTTCATTACATTCTGTTTAACTAGAATCTAAACATGATAAGCAAAAACAAACTACTACGAAAATTTAGAGGCTGCAGTATTTTCCAATACTTGCACTTCCATCATAGATAGTGGGCAAGTCTACTGCTTTACATACAATTAAGAATCACTTGAAACTCCAGCTTCAAAGCACATAAGACTGTGTCTTCACAATATTAAAACACTAATCAATAAAGTCAGTTCGTTTGGGAAGCAGTAGTAAGTCAAATGAGATGTTTCATGCCACCATAGACAAAATAACCATTTGACTAAAGCTGTGAATTAGTGGTTTTGTCTTAGAACTAAAGTTTGCATGCAATCTTAGAGAACAAGTCATTTTTACAAATTACTTGGCAATCATGCATTTCAAAGACAGTCTCTCAAATTGCCAGAGTAAGAAAAAATTACGGGTCATAAAGGAATCTATGTACTTTCCTACTTCTCTCG
The DNA here is from genome assembly GCA_004027555.1 of Craseonycteris thonglongyai. NCBI lineage: Eukaryota > Metazoa > Chordata > Mammalia > Chiroptera > Craseonycteridae > Craseonycteris > Craseonycteris thonglongyai. The sequence goes on along the minus strand of PVKE010043100.1, from coordinate 8,209 downwards.
AGTCTCTCCTTTTCTAAACAAACGCCATCAGGTACACAAACACAATCTTAACCATCTTTCTTTAAAAATGAGAAAGAAAAATAAAAAATAACAACGTGCTGTGTATTTATACCATAACAAAGAAAACTGCAGGAGAAGTGAGGGCTGGCAACTCCACCAAAGCTAAATGTATTCCACATGGTTAGTGGCCAGAGAGCTCTGCAGAAAGGGGAGAAAATCTGACACTTAAGGCTTTGAAACGACCATAACTGACTAGGTCCACTCTCTGTTATGATTCTGGATGCACATTTTAATAATGATTAAAACGTATGGGACTGCACAAAGCTTAATGTCAGGATGTTTCTGTGGCCCTTAGTAACATTTGAACATCCCAGGTCAAATATGACATGACACTAATGGTCTGCAAGTAAAGTGGATGACCTGAAACTGTGTATTTTATGTTAACAGATCTCAGAGACTCGTCTTTCAATGGATGTGGGACAGAGTGGAGTTTGAACATTAACAAAGGTTGTTAAAGTAAAGCTTAATCCCAAATGTGTTAGCATAAAACTACCCACTTCAAAAAGATTTTAGAGTATGTTTTATTAAATCCTGAAATGCACGTCCTGGTAAATTTCTGTATAAATTTGATTTACAAATTCCACTGAAAATGTGCCACAGCTGGCAGAATAAATTACTATAATAAATCATTATTAAATAACTGTAAATCTTTGTAATGACATAATGCCTAACTAAAAAAAGTATGCAGAAGTGAACATCAGTGGAAGAGAAGCACTCTTCACACAGGAAAACAAATTACAAAACTTACCATGCCAACACTACAGTATGATTCAGTGACTAAACAGGGAAATAAAATTCACATAAATAGTATTTAAATCTGCAGTGGAGCTGTGCTCACTATTGCATCAAAACCAATTGTATGGCAAGGGGTAATGGACTCAGGTTTTTGACGTTAACATTCACACTGCCAAAGGGTAAGTCTTATACGTACAGCTGCATCCAATATTTTGCTAGACAATAAAAACATATCCCAGGTATCAATCAGCGAGCCCAGTTTTTCCTCTTTCCTGAAGCTTCATAAATATCCCTTTAAAAAGAATCTATTTTCCCACTACCACCCTCTCCTCCATATAGAACTCCACCCTACTTCAAAATAAACTTTTTCTATAGCTATATTCTTTTTTGATGTGGAACAGATGGAGAGTTATAGTAATCCATTACTTTAGATATCGCTTGAAGTGAATCACTCCAAACATCCCTGCCTTATTTAGTTGTCCAAGCCTCCATTTGTCAAAGTGTAGACACCTGGTACTTGTGTCGCAACCACGAGGCACATCGCTCCAGCCAAAATGAGCTCCAGCAAAGCGACAGGCCCCAAAGTGCCAGTTTGCAGAGTGTGATTGCTGCTTCTGCCTCTCGGGAAGGGTAAATGATTAACCGACACTTTCACAACAGAAAAGCTGTCTAAGATAAACCCATTAAAACAGTTAGTCTATCAAATATTTCACACTGTCAGTTATAAAATCTCTACCCAAGTCATCGCTGCTCACTCTCGTTTGTGTTTATTTTTCATTCCCAGTCACTACTTTCATTTTATGAAAAGGTGTCCCTGAATGCCACCTCTACTTGTTTTTCTAGTTGCCAAGCTCCAGGTAGCAAAAGTGCCCCTAAATGAGGAGCCTCTTCCAACAAAGGGCAGGATTTACCAATATATGATTCAGAAAAATTGTCCCCAACTCAACAAACTTACAAACTGAGCTGTCCAATAAAATAAAAAGCAAAGATGATCTCTATTTTAGCCAAGATCAAAATATTTTTGCAAATAGGAATAAGAGGGCATTTTTTTTTCTTTACTAAATGAACCTACCCAAGAAGCTACTTGGGTCCCTCAGTCATGTATTTCTTTCTTCCCAACAAGATATTTCTCCCTGAACCTCCACTTCCATCCACACAAAGCCGTCATCTGCATCGTGTCCACCCTCATGGGAAGGCAGAGCATCTATACCAGGGTTGGACAAGACATTGAATGCAGTCCACTGGTGGACCACCAAGCAATTTGGGGGAGACCGCCTAAATAATAAAATACATAGCTAGTGGACTGCAACATTTGGAGAAGTAGCTTTGCCTTGAAAATGTCTTCCTAGGCCTGATCTATGTTATAGACTCAAAATGTGGCACATTCCAGACCAAATGAATAAATCAGTACAAGGAGACCTAACTCTATAAAGGGGGAACAGACATCTGCAAGTTACATGTGGAAACAAATGAAAATATCTCCAAACAAATAGAAGTTCAAAATGAGAGACCAAGACATAGTGAGAGGACACACATAGACCCAAAACGAGAGGGTGGACAACACGCAGGTGTGCAGGAAGGAGCCAAGAGGAGACCTGGGAGAGTGAAGAGAAGGTACAACATACAAAGAGCAGTAGGCTTGCTTATAAAAGTGTTGTGACCTACATTTTCTGCGACACTACCTAGGAAAAATTAATAAAAAATGAAAAGATTGACCATTGCTATTGTTATGTCTTCCGTACTAACATTTCAGGGTGATCTACTTAGGTTAACTTTGTGATGATACAAGCAAAAGACACGACCTCCTCTTTTCTTCCTCACCCCACTTTCTAACTCTCTAGGCCAGGGATCCCTAACCCGCCAGGCCAAAAACTGGCACTGGTGTGTGGCCTGTTAGGAACTGAGCAGCACAACAGGAGGGGAGCAGTGGACAAGGGAGCAAGCAAGTGAAGCTTCATCTGTATTTACAGCCGTTTCCTGTCACCCACATGACCGCCTGAGCCCCGCCTCCTGTCAGATCAGCAGTGGCATTAAAGCCTCACAGGAGCATGAACTCTATTGTGAACTGTGCATGCAAGGGATCTAGGTTGTGTGCTCCTTACGAGAACCTAATGCCTAAAGCTTGAATCATCCCCAAACCACCCTTCCCCACCCATTCTGTGGAAAAAATGTTTTCCATGAAACCCGTCCCTGTTGCCAAAAAGATTAGGGACTATTGCTCTAGGCAACCCAAACTACTCTCAGGCTTGAGTTACCCACTGACCTTTGATGGCAACCAAATCCCTATCTTCAGCCTACATCACTCCTTTACATTACACATGCATTCAACTCTCTAGCTGTCATCTCCCAGGGAGTGTCTAATAGGAACTTCAGATTTGGCATCACCACAAATTTGCTCCTCCTCCAACACTGCCCACCTCAGTAAATGGCACCACTGGTCACTTAGATTACTTAGAAAATAATTTTCTCGATTATAATGGCCAATAGACCATTTAGTCCTTTCCCCCTTTTATTAAGAGTGTTTCCATGGAGCTCCACTAAAGCTCAGTTCTTCCCCTAACTTTTAGAACAGAGATAAAGTTCTTTAGTGATGAAACCCACTCTCTGGTTTTTACCGTGTAGAGATATCTCCAAGATCACATGCCAAATCACCTCAATACATCAAAACAAACCTTTAGGATTAGCTCAAGTGTCTCTCATAAAATGTACAAAAGACTCACATTGAGCAGCCCTTGTCTTCCAAGGAGATGAGACTTTAAAGTACTTTATTCTGCTCTGATGCATAAACTGAGATTCTGTCCCAACTTTGTAGTCACTTTTGTGCATGTAGCTATAGTAATGCCTACTCAGTAATAACTTGTGTTCTTTCTCTTGTATAAAATAAGGTATCTTTTGTTGGCAGAGTTTTATTTATCCAGCAAGCCTTTCCTGCCCCACTGATAATCTCCAAATAGCTTCTAGTATCTAGTTCACATTCCAAATTATCTCCGAATCCATCTACTCTCCATCCCCATAACGACCACCCTAGTATAGACTTACCATCCTTTTACAGTTGGAAAAAACCTCTGCTTCAGCATCCCTTGCAGTCATTTTTTTCTCCCCTCCAAGCCGTTCTCCAAATTATAGCTAATTTGTCCAAAAACCTTTAAGAGGATTCTGAACTTTGCCAACCTAACCAGCTTTATCTTTCAACCCTCTCTTGACGATCCAGGTTTTCTCTGTGATCCAGCCATTCTCTCTTTGCTTTTAAGTCCCTTTCCTTTCTTTTTTCCTGAACTTTTAGAGATGGCCTCAGGGATGATTTGTTTATCTGGATGAGAATAGGTTATATCCTACAGCACTCCATACTTCTTCCCGGCACTTGTAACTATTGGATTTCTTGTAATTATTTAATTTCTGTCTACCCTATGGATTAATAAGCACTATGATGATAAAGCTCTTTGCACTGATATCCCCAGTGCCTACTAAAGATTCACTACACTTTTGAGGAAATGCCCCAACTTACTAGCCAGTGAATGTAGAGAAGCAACTTAAAAGTGATTTAAAAGTATGTAGGTTTACCTGTTTTATTATGTATATTTATGATGATCTTAAATCTCTTGTTATATGGTATAATATCGTAAAGCATGTCATTTTGCAGCTAATTAAATAAGAAACCATTACGGTATCTGAAACATTAAGACCACTGCTTTTCGGCTACTACTAATGCCCAGCTTATCAAGACAGAAATGAACTGAATTATATCCTGGGGCTTGAGTCTAATAAGCCCTTGAGCAATTCATTGACAGTTGCCAAACATGACAGACAGCAATGTGAGATACATTTGTCAAAAGCTTGGAGATACTTCTTCAGACCTGACATAAGCAGTTATGCTCTTAAGTTTTTTTTCTTTCACATCCCTTTCTCAAAATTACATTAACAACGAATGCAAATTTTGACCATGTAACTTTACTCAGTTTTTGTTTTTGTTTTTCAACAGTTATTGAATGCCTACTCTGTGTTCCTGGTACAATGGTAGCACTAGTGTAAAAAATAAAAAAATCAGTTGCAAAGCCAAACTGAATTCATTCTATTGAGAGAAAAATAAATTGTACCAATCCATACATAAGAAAGTCTGATGAATTACTAAGCATTTTACATAGCTTAGTAAATAGCTTTACTTCTTCATAGTTTTTATAGATTTCAGTAATGATTTCATTTAACAAATTACAAACACAAAGCAAGAAGTATCAGTTTTCTGTGGTGGCCATAATAAAGTACCACTACCTTAGTAACTTAAATTAACAAAATATTATTTTCTTAAAGTTCTGCTGGTCAGAAGTCCAACACAGGTCTCAACGGACTAAAGTCAAGGTGTTAGCAGGTTGCATTCCTTTCAAGAGGCTCTGTGGGAGCTTTGATAGGCTGCCTCCATTCCTTGCCTCAGGGAGACCCCTTGCTCAAAGCCAGCAAGGTTGCATTACTCTGAGCACTATCCCATAGTAACATCTTTCTCTGACCACAGCTGGGAAAAGTTCTTTTCTTTTTTTTAAGATTTATGTTATTGTTTGAGAGAAGGTGAGAGAGAAAGAGAGAAAGAAGGGGGAGGGCCCAGAGCAGTCTCCACAGTTGTACATCATTAGTTGTAACATAGTTCATTCCACACAGGAGGATGTGGGGGCCACGCGGGACAGGATGAGTTATCCTGGAATCCCCGGAAAAGTTCTTTTAAAGATTCATGTGGTTAGGGGAAGCCAGGATGGCTCAGTGGGTTAAGCGTTCACTTTGCAGCCCTGGGGACTGAGGACTGAATGAATCCCAGCCCGTGTGAACCCATATGCTGAACTGGGGAGTGCCCACAGTTTGGTTCTCACCAGGGTGAGACCCTGCCCTAGTTCCTGCCCTGTGCAGCCCTGCACCCACCTGTGGAATGAAACTATGTGGAAAAACCAATGATTGCAACTATGGAAACTGTTCTAGGCCCACCCCCTTCTCTCTGTCTCTGTATCTCTCTCTCTTTTTTGTCAAAAACAATAAAAAAATAAATAAAAAATTCATGTGGTTAGATTTGGGTCCACCTTGGTAATCCTGAATGCTCTGCTCATCTCAAGGTCTCTAACCTTACATCTGCAGAGTCTCTTTTACTACATAACACAAGTTCTTCAGAGTTGGACTTGACTGGGGTCGAATGCATGATTTTGTCACTATGCACAAAACACATGCAAACTTTTGGGTGAGTATTCCCATGTGATAATTAATAGCATTTCCAATTGCCTAGTAGGTGAAATCTAATTTAATATGCAGCAAAGGCAAAATATATCAATCTTCTTGTCACACTCAAAATAATGGAAGAATCTACTGGTTTTACTTACACTTACAGATGTAAAAATTCAATTAATCTTTTTTAAAATTGCTATTTAACTTATCTTTCAGATAACTAATCTTTGACTGAAAAGAGGATAAGTACTCCAGAGTCAAAGTGTATGAGGGCTGCCCAGTAAGTACCCAGCCATGTAACCATTCTCATTTTATATATATATATATATATATATATATATATATTAATTATTTTATTTTTTCAGAGAAGGTGAGTGGAAGAGAGAGAGAGAGAATGGGGAAGGCCCAGAGCAATCTCCATAGTTGTACATCAGTAGTTGTGATGTGGTTTCATTCTACACAGGTGGATGTGGGGCTGCATGGGGCAGGAACCAACCTGGGGGCCTCCTGCATAGGAGGCAAGGACCCTCACTGTGGCGACATCTTAGTGGTTACCAGCTGAGCTACATAGTTTTGCACATGGGGCTTGCATAGGCTGGGGCTGGGAATCAAACCCCAGACTTTGCAACTGCAAGGCAAGTGCTCAACCACTGAGCTATCCCCACATCCTAGTTCTCATTATGTTGACAATAGCTGGATTTTTTCCGGACAGCCCTTGTATGGTTTTGGTATAAACAAAGATTCCTGAGGGAATTTGTTGCTTTACCAGTGGTAAACTCCAGAAAACTACATCAGCTAAAGTGGGCTGTAAGACTTAATTTCATAATAATAAGTTTTCATTTTATAGCAAAAAGCAATCTAGAGAAATGGATTACAGGTTAACACTGTAACAGCTGGCTGTAATCTCACACTTCAATAATAAGGAAGATGTGATTTTCATACAAATATCTTAACAGTTGAAACTGAGACTTATTTAGTTAGTTGCCTTTAATATTATTTTGTACTTTGTTATGAAAATGTTCTTTTTCAAAGAAAATAAGTCAAGGACCACACCTGTAGCTTGTTTTATTCAGGGGCAGTATGTTTTCTGTACAGATGTTAGAAAGAACTTTAATGGAATAGTATAGTTATTTTTAAGACTTCAGGGACAGAAAAACCACCAAATAGATTTTTTCTGCCTTTTTATTTTTTAATTTTTTTACTGTGACATCTTATTGTTTTGTTTGAATGTAAAGTGTCAAACTGAAAAGGAATTATCAGTATCAATGTGAATCAGTGTTAATGTCCCTCATAATGCATGCCAAGAAAAAAGGAATAGTAAACATAGCTTAAAAATACATCATCAAGAGAACAATCATTCTTAACTATGCCATTTATACATAATTTAGTTTTAGTATTACAAATTTTAAATCTGTGAAAGCATTCCATAATCAAACTTAAAGCTAAAAGTACCTAAATATCATAGAACAGCTCAATTATTGGAGGCAGAAACTCTTATGAGCTAAGTATATTCTGAGCTTTATTTGCAATGAGAATGCATTACATTTATAACAAGAAAATTTTGGAATGCTGCTTCCATAGGGGAAGGCAGGACAGAAGAATGTCCTAACAAAGCCTATCTAAGCATACCACCAATGACTTCTCTTTATATTAAAACTAAGGTGGAAAAGACAAATTCAACGTAAGCTCCCCAACGTGACTAGTAATTACCAAAGTAGCAAAGCTGTACTCACTATCAGGGCTCAGAAAATATAGTTATTATTGGCCAGAATATAAATAGCCATGTTGTTGAATAATGTGTACATTCTCCACATACACACATGCAAAGGTGATTTTGAGAGGTGATGGAAGTGTTAACCAGCTTTATTGTGGCATTTACTTCTCAATATACATATGTATCAAATTATCATGCTGTATACCTTAAACTTATACATGCTATATGTATATTTTATCTATTGTTTTTTATATGTATATTTTATATCCTAATAAATTAATCTTAATAAAGATGGAAAAAGTTGTACAGTCAAGTTTGGGTTCTAAATCATGCATTCACAATCGGGGACAATTTTTAGATATAATAGTTTGTGGTCCTCCAAAGTTCAACCCTATCAGACAAAACGTTATTCCTTAGGATTGAATTGGGGAGGGGAGGGGAAGGGAGCAAGGATTAGGACAGAATGTATGTAAAGGCTCCTTAGGCCTGGAGTAGAAAAGGGGT
>PVKE010043099.1:0-13488 GCA_004027555.1 Craseonycteris thonglongyai | reverse complement strand
AATAAATTAAAAAAAAAAAAAGAGCATTTCCCATGGAAATATACACAAATGCACAAAAAAAGAAAAAGAAAAAAAAAGAAAACATCTTATTAAGCAAAATAAGTCAGAATGAAAGAATCAAGAAACATATGACCTCACTTATAGGTGAAATATAAACTGAAAGGGACAAAGAAACAAAGATTCATGAACACAGTCAATAGATTAGTGGTTACCTGAGGGTAAGGGGTGAGGTGGGTGGGAGAGATGGGTGGTGGGGGAGTAGGGAGGGGGAATCAAACATACGGTGATGGAAAGTGAGCTGATTCTGGGTGGTGAGCACATAATGCAATGCATAGAGAATGTAATATAGAATTGTACACCTGAAAACAATGTAATTGATATCAATTAATGTCACCCCAATAAATTTAACAACAACAAAAAAGCTGTGGTACATATATTCAATGGAATATTACTCAGCAATAAGAAAATACAAAATTCTGCCATTTGCAACCACATGAATGGAACTTGAGATCATGCTAAACAAAATAAGCCAGACAGAAGACGCTATGAACAACATGACTTCACTCATATGTGGAATATAAAACTGAAAGCAACAACGAAAAAAAAAATCGCATGGACATAGTCAATAGTTTAGTGGTCACCTGAGGATATGGGGGAAGAGGGGTGGGAGAGGAGGGAGGGGTAGCTAAATATCTGGCGATGGAAAGAGTTGTATACCTGGAACCTATATAATTTTTACTGACCAATGTAACCTTAATAAATTTAACAATAAAAAAAAAGAATAAATACATAATAAATAAATAATAAATAAATAAATAAATAAATAAATAAATAAATAAATAAATGATACTCATGGTTTCCCCACCCGGCTAGTATAGTCTGCTTTTAAAGAGAGTTTTTACAAATGTCAAAAATCATTTTTTTCTTATTAATTTGAATATGAGTGGCCTATTTGAAGACAATGCCAGGAATGTCTCCAGAATAAATAATTAATGATTCTTTAAGACCAGAGCATATGCCATTTGATAGATAACATTAAGAATCATTTGTTTTTCTAGCTGCCTTATTGTACTGGATGGACACTTCTAATATATTGTTCAGTTTAAGGTCAGAAAAATTATATTAATCTTAGTAGACCTTACTAGTTACTATTTATTGTGTTAAGAGACAAGTGGTAAAGAAAGTTAATGTGTAAAGAATTATGGCCCATGATTTTATTCTTATTATTCCATTTTAAAAATCTTCTTTTAAGTAAGTAATGGTTCATTGCAGTTTTTCTATTTCCTTCTAGTTGATTGAGTGAATTCATTGAATGTACTCAGTTGACAAGTCTCAAACCTTATGTTTTACCAAATTAACCATCACGTTACTGCCTTTCCAATATGTATTGGTTGGTGCAAAAGTAATTGCGGTTTCAGACTATGAATTTTAAATCATCATAACCAGGATTGAACACACCTAATCAAAATAGAAACCGTTATAATCAGCACATTTTTTGCCAATAAGAAATAAGTTCGTGTATTCCTATAGTATAAAAATCCATAGTTTGGGATTCAACAAATTCTTAGAAAGCATTTTCTGCATCCTGCTGGTTGTGGAAGCGTTTTCCCTGTAAACAGATGTTGAGATGCTTGAAGAAGTGGTAGTCAGTTGATGAGAGGTCAATTGAATATGGCTGATGAGGCAAAACTTCAGAGGTCGATTTGTTCAACTTTTAAAGCATTGGTTGTACGACATCCAACTGTCATTGTCATGGAGCAGAATCAGGCCCTTTCTGTTGACCAATGCTGGCTGCAGGTGTCGCAGTTTTTGATACATCTCATTGATTTGCTGAGCATACTTCTCTGTTGGAATGATTTTGCAGGGATTCAGAAAGTTATAGTGGACCAGACCTGCAGCAGACCACCAAACAGTGACCATGACCATTACTTGGTGCAAGTTTGGCTTTGGGCAGTGCTTTGGAGCTTCTTCTCAGTCCAACCACTGAGCTGGTCATTGCTGATTATCTTATAAAACCCATTTTTTGTCACATGTCACAATCTGATTGAGAAATGGTTTGTTGCATGGAATAGGAGAAAACAACACTTCAAAACGATGATTGTTTGGATATTTTGTCAGCTCATGAGGTACCCACATATCGAGCTTTTTCATCTTTCTAATTCGCTTCAAATGCTGACCAACCATCAAATGGTTGACATTGAGTTCTTGGGCAACTTCTTGTGTAGTTAGTTGTAAGATAGTCAGTTTCAATGATTGTTTTCATTTGGTTGTTGTCAACTTCCAATGGCTGGCCACTAGACTCCTCATTACCAAGGCTCTTTTCTACTTTGCAAAACTTCTTGAACCACCACTGCACACTACATTTGTTAGCAGTTCCTGGGCCAAATGTATTGTTGATGTTGCAAGTTGTCTCCCCTGCTTTATGAGACATTTTGAACTTGAATATGAAAATTGCTTGAATTTTCTTTTTGTCTAATATCATTTCCATAATATTAAATAAATATAAACATCAAGTACTAAGTCATTAGCAAAATAAATAAAGCAAGAAATTTTATGTGTAATATAACCACATTTGTTTAGGAATGTATTCCAATACCAAATGGAAAATTTCAACAATGCAAAAACTGTAATTACATTTTCCCAACCTAATATATAAATATAATTCCTATGTTATTTGTACTTGTACTTCTAATCCCCTAGATTTATTACTTGCAATCCAGACTTTTGTGCAGCTCTATAATAATTTTTTTATAGATATGTTCATCATTTTGTTTTCAACAACTTTCACAGGTCTTCTCTTACCTATACATTTAAGTTCAATAACACCTATAAATCAATGTCTACAATCTACATTACAGTCACTGCCACTCCATCACATACCAGACTTGTTTCCTTACTGCTCTTCAACAAGTAGTATGCATTCTCACTTCTATATTTCTATACTAATTTGGGTGTCCTCAAAGATCTACCAGTTTAATTCTTATCCAAACCCTAAAAGTGAGTGAGGTATTATTACCTAATCACAGTAACCCATTATAATTAGGACTAAATATCTTTTCTACTATTGTAGAACATCTGAGATCTTATATCTTTACAGTATAAATATCTCAGATTTGAAGTAGATTAAGAATCTCTTGAAGACAGGTATTTCTTTTGACATTTTGCTGAATAATCTAAGAAAACATCATGAGACTAATATAACTCTATGTGATATTATTAGAATTTTGCTCTATTAGCTTATTTTTTTATAAATCCATTAACAATTTTCACAGCAGCAGAGAACTGTTAAAAATATAGACTTCAAAAATTGTTCAAAACAAGGAAAACATTTTTATCATAAGATACACTTAATAACTGAACATGAATGAACATTTATCAGATATCCTGCCCTGGTGTTTAGACTAAATTTCAAAGTTTCCTTGTAGATAAAGAATCTTATCCTCAAAAATTAGAAGGAGAGAGGATCTCTCCTCTCAAAAAAGATCTGAACATTAGCCTTGATTATCAGGAATTTAAATTAGAGGCCAATGAAAACACACTTATCATTGGCATTCCTTAATATTAAGTTAAATAAAAATATGACTAGATTATTTTGATTCCCTTTTCCTGCAATTTTTTTTTATTTCTTAGCTCCAGAATAAATATTCTATTGAGTAGTATAAAGGAAAACCCCTCGGGGGGGCAAGGAGAAGTGATTACAAGAGATCATTGAAAATTTGTAGTTAGGTAAAATGGATGTAGGTCAATGCTACTGTTATACCTTAAACTAAGGTATCTTTTAAAATGTCAGCTGTGAAAACCTAAACACATACTGACACAGGCATGGAAATTAACATATAATATAAAATATAGCTATATGCTAAGATCTATATGGTCAGGGACTTTGTCTAGCTCACTCAGCACTTTATATTCAATGTCTAAGATAATTTTTGACACCAAATAGGTATTTTTGAACACTTGTTGGTGGAATAAATTAAGGTTTTTAAATAATTTTTACCTTCTTTAGCAGTAAATATTTTTACAAAATTAAATAATTTTATTAAAATTTATCAAAACTTTAGTGATGTGAGAGTTTAGTAACATATATAGTGTTTTTCTTTCCATTTTTATAGAAGATTTGTATTATTATTTTGAGAGAAGGTGGGGGAAAGAAACAGAAGGGAAAAGGCCCAGAGCAGTCTCCATAGTTGTACATCATTAGTTGTGATATAGTTTCATTCCACACAGGTGGACTTGGGGCTGCGTGGGGTGGAACTGAACTGGGGGCCTCCCTCATGGAAGGCAAGAACCTTCACCACCATCTTGGTGGTTACCAGTTGCGCTGCAGTTCAGCATGTAGGTTTCTAAGGGCCAGGGCCAGGATTCCATTTCCAGACCTCATGGTTGGTTGCAAGGCAAGCACGCCAACCTGTTGAGCAATTTTGGTATTCCTAGTATTTTCTTAATTATCCTTATTTTTGTAGTTCAAATCTGACCATAGGAGAACTTCCCATTTTCTATTATAATGTTTTCTCTTTCCCTCTGTCAATCACACAATTGCTTATCAGTCACAGACTGATGATATTAGACCTTGAGTATCTATCCTCTGCATGCAACTGTCATATAATTTTCTTCCTCTGGCCTGAAAAATTAATAGTTTTTTTAAAGTACTTCTCTCACTTTTCTAAAATATAGCTAGCTGTGCTTAGTAATTATTTTAGAAAAAGGAAAAAAGAAAAAAAAGTTATTTTTTGAAATCATCAAATTCTTAATAGCCCCTCTGGTCAACAGGAAGATGTCATATGCTAAAGAATCATCTAATTGGAAGAAAGGGAACAAAGACATTACAGATCTTTCTCAGATCTGGCTGTTTCTGAGAAAGAAGCAGCTGGGTCCTCACGGCAATAAAACGTATTTGAATCTAGGTCCTCATGGCAATAAAGCATATTTGAACCTATCAGTGAAATGTGATGACAACTGCTTTTAGTATGTTCAGAGATAAGGTAATTCAGCGAATATATGTTTCAAAGTGCTTGAAGAAATTTGGTAAGAGGTTATAATGACCTGAAAAATTACATTTTGTGCTAACAATACTAATTACATTTTAAATGGTCTTTCATTTAAGTTTTAAGAACTGCAAAATAAGAAACATTATTTCTCTATTTCTAAATTTTGTTAAAACATTTCCTTTGCAATTTTTTACATTAAAGTATAAAAATTATATGAGCTTGATACCATTTGATAAAATACAGTGATCTGAATAGTCTAGCATTATTATGAAAAAAATGTCTTAAAAAAAGGTAGGATGATAAACGTAAATGCCAGATCTAATGAGTGTAGCACAAATATGCTATGAAAACAGCATGGTATAGCAACTAAGCAACAGATTAAAATTTGAGGTTTAAAAATTTAATTCTGATTTTTTCTGGGTGCTAATTTCTGGTTTTTATCAGCAAGCTATGTAGCATTAGGTTAACCTACCCAGGTGAAGAATAAAAATGCTGTAAATAAGCCAAAATAGTAAATAATTTCCCATTATATTTAATTTTTAAATTGTGTAAATTTTTTTTACTATGGTGTGTTGAGTGCAGTTGCTGTGTTAGAGTATCACAACACTTCAAAAATACATAATTAAATTACATATAAGAGATTTTTGAGGATGCCAGGATAGTTCAACAGGTTGAGTTCTTGCCTTGCAACCATGAGGTCCGGGAATCAAATCCAGTCCTACTGTGCAAACCTGTATGTTGAACTGTGGTGCAACTGGTAACCATGGGGATGGTGATGAAGGTTCTTGCCTCCCGTGTGGGTGGCCCCTAGTTTGGTTTCCACCCCATGTGACCCCACATCCACCTGTGTGGAATAAAACTATTACACAACTAACGATGTACCACTATGGAAACTGTTCTGGGCCCTCCCATTTCTCTCTCTCTCTCTCTCTCTCTCTCTCTCTCTCTCCCCCCCCCCACCCCCGCTCTCTCTCTGTCTCTCTCTCTCACCTTCTCTCTCAAAAAAAAAATTTTTTTTAAGCTGTGTTTTTACGTTTCTACTATCCTGTTCAGACAATCCTTACAACAGCATCACTTATATCTAAGTGCCAACCTACATGGAGAAGGCTGCTTTTCTCTCTGTTATCTGGCTCATTGGTTCAAATCCTCCCGAGTTAAAAGAAATATATAATTTCAAACTGAGAAAAAGATTTCAAACTTTCCAGTTTTCTGTTGTAGTCAGGATGAAAGATAATAAAACTTTGAAATTGGGATCTCAGGGAAGCTGGGATGGCTCAGGGGGTTCAGCACTCAACTTGCAGCCCTGGGGTCCAAAGATTGTAGCTTGGCCCCAGCCCATGTGGACCCACATACTGAACAGGGGTGTGCCCCCAGTTTGGTTCTCATCAGGGCAAGCTTCCCATGTGAGAGGCCCTTGGTTTAGCTCTCACCCTGATCATGCTTCCCATATAGGAGGCTCCCAGCTGGGGTATGCCTCCCATTCGGAAGCCCCTGTCCCTGTTCCTGTCCTGCACAGACCCACGCCCACCTGTGAAGTGAAACTATATGGAAAACTAAGGACGTACAACTATGGAGACAGCTCTGGGCCCTTTCCCTTCTTTATGTCTCTCTCTACTTCTTTCTCTGTGTCAAAAACAATAAAAATAAATCTTTAAAAAAGAAGCTGGGATCTCAAAGAGATAACTACAATCCTGTGTTCAATGCAACATTATTACTAATATGGGAACAACTTATGTCTATAGATAGCTGGATTTAAAAACGTAATATATATTAATGCATACAATGGAATATTATTCAGCATTAAAATAAAAGAAGTAAATACTATGATTTTTGATAATATAAATGGACCTAGCAGACATTATTCTGAGTGAAATAAACCAGACAGAGAAAGACAAATACTGTATAATCTTACTGTGGAATATGAAATAAACTCATCAAAGCAGAAAATGGTGAGTAGAATAGTGGTTGCCAGGGTTTCAGGTGAGAGGCAAACGGGAAGGTGATTGTCAAAGAGGACAAAATATCAGTTATGCAAAATAAGTAAGTTATGGAGATCTATACAGTATAATACCTAGAGCAAGCAAGCAATACTGTATTGTATACTTAAAATTTTCTAAAAACATAGATATTTCATTGTGTTCTTACCACATACACACACACACTCACATACTCACACGTATACACACACACAGATCAAATATATAGTAACAATAAAAGGAGTGGAAGGAAGCTTTAGGAGATGATAAATATGTCTGTGGCCTTGATGGTGGTGACAGTTTAATGAGTGAATTCTTACCCTGAACTCATTCAGATGTATACATTAAATAGATATAGCTCTTTACATGTCAATTATGTGGAAATTAAGTGATTTAAAAAAACAAAAAGCAAATGAGGGTATACCTGGATAGCTCAATGGATTGAGCACTTGTCTTGTAGCTGCAAGGTCTAGAAATTTAATCCCAGCCCTGGCCCTTGCAAACTCACATGCTAAAATGTGTTGCCACTGGTAACCACCAGAATGGCAGTGAAGGTTCTCTCCTCCCATGTGGGAGGTCCCTGTTCAGTTCTGCCCTGCACAGCCCCCACATCTACCTGTGTAGAAAGAAACTACATTAAAACTAGTGATTTACAGCTATGAGGGCTACTCTGGGCACTTCCCACTTCTCTCACTCTCTCTCTCTCTCTCTCTCTCTCTCTCTCTCTCTCTCTCTCTTTCTCTCTCTCTCTCTTTCACCTTTTCTCAAAACAATAAAAATAAATCTTAAAAAGAAAAAAAGCAAATGAAGTGGTGATGATACCAACAAAATACTAATAGCAGAGAATATAATAATGCCATTAAAATGTTAATAAGTTTCCACTGGTGAACACATGTATGCTCATTTTCTCAGTTTTCCTATTTGAAACATGAAAATGATAACGAGGTTTAACAAAACTGACCTATGAGCTTATTATGAAAAGTAATTAAGGGTATAGTCATTAAGATCCTAGGAGCATGCCTCAAACATTAACTATTCTTCCCTGGTGCCAAAAACTTTTTCTTCTTAAACACCAAAATGCAGTAGTGTATTTGTCGTCAATATTTGTAGACAAAACAGTGGTATTTCACAGGTTCTACAAAGGTCACTGTTATCTGACCATAATTTGAGTCATTGAAGCACTTGGTGGATGCAGGCATTACCTAGTGAGTGCTGAACAATTTTAATTCAACATTGTAAACTGACTTCATATAAACTAATATAAACTAACATTGGTTCAGTATACATCATATGCTGACATATAGTCAAGAAGAGAGAGATTTTTAGTTTTAGTTTCTGTTCTCTAGTAGACTACAGATATAAAGCAGTACATTACTCTGAAGGAACAAAGCAGTAAAGTTACATAGAGTGTGTTGTTTTCTTTGTGAAATATTTTATCTTATTCTTCATTCACATCAATAAAAAAATCTGTATTGTTACTAAATGATGAGCTTAAAGCAGAATATGCCAGGATATATGAGATGTGAGCCACTTCAGTAAAAAGCTCTCAGAGAAATGTGGAGAGAGACATTTAAATAAGAAAATTATAAAGGTGTAAATGCTGTAACTAAATTATTATTTTAAGTGTAGTGGAAACAGGGAAGAAGTACCTTAGTAGATATTAGGAAATACAGTAAAGCTTCACTGAGGAGGAGGCATTTTAACTCTGAGTGAATCAGAATACAAACAAAAATATAGAGTTAGCAAAGAGAAGAAGATTCTAGACAAAAGGGGCATGTGTGGGAAGAGCATGATATTGAGTTTTGATGTTATTTTACTTTAATTTTTGTTTGCTCATAGGATAAAATACAGAAAAAGCAACAGTGTACATAAAATATATACAGCTTTTTACATGTCAATTATACAGAGCCAAGCGATGTGAAAACTCCAAGAGCAGTTATAAGTTTAGAAAGAGAGAAAATTTAGGAAATATTAAAGGATACACCTGAAGCTGCCTAAGGATCTTTTGTTCCAGCAAACTGGCCATGTACATAAATAGAAGGTGATGATTTAGGGAAAAGGCTTATGACAGAGACAAAATAATTAATATATGAATCCTAAACAGAATGAGTTGATCCAGAAACTTTACCCTGACATGTAGATACTTAAAGCTGAGTAGCTCTGAAAAATCTTGGTAAATAACAAAGACTTCAGAAATATAAAAAGATATTTATAAAAGAGGAATCTAAAGTATCAAACAGTGAAAAGGACTAGAAGAAATATTAAGAAAAATAAATTGTCATTGCATATTCTAAAAGTACATAATTCCAATGATATGATTTCTGACAGAATCTAAATTCCTTTGGTTGGCACCTTCACATTCAGAGTGTTTTTAAATTTTCACCAAGAACCTAATGATCTGATCACTAAATCCCTAATTTTATAGAATTTATTACCTTAATTCTCGGCTGTATTCTGAGACCACCTGTGTCTCAGTTCAACCATATGCATGCCAGAGGCAAATCTCAGTGCTATCTTCTAATGTGGCTCATAACAGACTGCTAGAGTTCAATAAATATTGATTGATAGTAATTGAGACAGGATCATTCTTTTCAGATGTGTTATCACTCCGCCTTTAGGATGTCACTGAGAGTCTACTAGTCAAGACAGTTTCCATAGCAGCAGAAATTAAACATCAGCAAACTTGAAGCTACACGAGTCACAGGACAACATCACTCTGAACCTTGCATCATTCATGTCTTCTTGTATTGTCTCAGTACAAAGAGAAAATATTATAATTAAAAAAAATTTAAATGTCTTCTCTGTGAACAGTAAAATTCTTATAATTATGCCATGGTTTTCATGGGATTACAATCTTTCAAAGCTAAATTATAAATTTTTGGAGTGGAGGAAAGTGAGGTACATGGTTCCTTTGTATATTTTAGCCTCAGGCCACAGAAAGAACTTTTCTGGACTGCTTGAGGCTACATTGAAGTGAATATTTTTAGCCTCTCTCTAGTACACTTATTTACACTTTCCCTGAGTTACTGTTGCCAATCTTATCAGGGAGAATATGACACATTCACTGGGTTACATCACTAGTGGCTAAGACACCATTCTCTAAAAAGACATCTGTTTCTCATGCCATTTCTTCCTGGACTTTCTGTCTCTATCATCCCAGATGTTTTTATCTGCGACTGTGCAGATGCCATACTCACTACTGTAATTGATGACCCTGAATCTGCTCTGAAATGGGCAAGTTCTCTCTCTCTCTCTCTCTCTCTCTCTCTCTCTCTCTCTCATCTCTTTATGCATTCCTAAGAACAGAAAGAAAGACAACTCTGCTTCTAGTTTTATTTGATCTTTAAACCTAAACTTAGATATTTTTAGCTACTTTTTGCCAATGCTTTCCATAGCAGTATATGGTACTTAGTTTGATAAAATGAGTAGTTCGTAATTCTCCTGCATACATATTATCAGAACCATAAAATAAGGAGGGCTAAATGAAATATACATATTTTCTATTCAAAATTAAAATTTTTGATCCAATTTACACTAGACACAATGGCTAGCTTGCCAGGTATTCCTTTCAGAATTTTACATGTATCAAAAATGATTCTGTCTCAATTACTCCATTCATCAGAATAAGTATATGTGGTACATTACTACTATTTTATCCATTCTAAATACAAACACTGAGGCATAGAAAAGTCCAGTAACTTGCACAAGGTCCACAATCAGTAACTGTTTGAGACAGAAGTATGAACTGAGGCAGGACTCAAGAGACTAAATTTTTAAATGCTACACCATGAGTAAACTAAAATGTACTGAAATGGTGAATCTTATAAAACGCAGTACCTAGATAATGTAATGTAAAATTGTACATCAGGAACCTATGTAATTTTTACCAACCTATGTCACCCCAATTAATTTAACAATTAATTTTTTTTAATGGGAAAGCTGGGATGACTCAGTCGGTTAAGCACTTACTTTGCAGGCACAGGTACTGAGGAACAAATCCCAGCCCCAGTCCATGTGGACCTATATATACTGAACTGGGGTGTGCTTTCCATGCTGGAGGCCCCCAGTTCAGTTACAGCCCCCTGGTTTGGCCCCTGGTTTGAAGGGGCATGCCTTCCATGTGGGAGCCCCCAGACTTGTTCCCGCCCTGTGGGGCTCCCTGCCCACCTGTGTGGAACAAAACCACATCACAAACTTATGACTTACAACTAGGGAGACTGCTCTGGGCAACTCTCCCCTTCTATCTGTCACTCTGTCTATCTCTCCCTGTCTCTGTCAAAAAAAACCCACCAAAAAACAATAAAATAAAACTTTAAAAAATAAAAATAAATTAGTATATAGCAAATATTTTGAATTTTTAAAAGTGCTGAAATCTCACAAATAAAAAAGTGAATAAGTATTCTACAATTATGGTTGAGTATGTTTGAAATATATACACAAGAACAAGAAGCAGAAATCAGGGGGAAAATGAGCACTATTCTTTCAAATGTTATTTACCTTTAAAGAGGATTTGTTTCATAAAGTATTCTCTGAACTTTTGGAAGTGATATTATAAAGTAAATTTAAAACTTCTGCCAAACTTACTTGTTTTGGTAAATTACTAAAATAATATATCTCAGTAATAATACCCATAGTTAGTTTTCTAGAGAAGAAAATTTTAACCTTAATATCCATTGTCACTAGTAAGTAATTAATAAAATGTGAATTCTGCTATCCTCTTGAAGAATATTAATGAGAAAAATTGCTTATTAGTTTCAAAAAGAAAACAAAGAAACCTAAGTATGGAAAAAAACTTTCAGGCACAAAAGTAGATAAGATTTCTGAATGCAAGAAGGTTGATACCTCTGCTCCAACTGTAAAATAAAATTCCATAAAAGGTGCCTAACAATAATGAATTTTAATTTCAAGTTATATTTAATGGATATGCACACAAATACACACACATACATATACAAGGATAACACTGATTCATGGAAAGTGCCAGAGTATGTATAAGACACAAAAAAGCACTTTTTTTGGTTTATTTTATTGTTTGAGGGAAAATGAGAGAGAGAGAGAGCGAGAGAGAGAGAGAGAGAGAGGTGGAGAGCCCAGAGCTGTCTTCATAGCTGTACATCATTAGTTGTGACATGGTTTTATTCCACACAGGTGGATGTGGGCTGTGCAGGGTGGGAACCAAACTGGGGACCTCCCACATGTGAGGCGAGAACCTTCTCCATGGAGCCATCCTGGCAGTTACTAGTTGCACTGCAGTTAAGCATGTGGGATTTGCACAGGCCAGGGCTGAGGATTGAACCCTGGACCTCGTGTTGGCAAGGCAAACCCTCAACTACTGTGTTACTGGAGAGTGAGAACCTCTTCGGCACTATGTTTAAGTTCTTGGTGTTCCAAACAAAGAATTGAGCAAGACACCAACATACAGAGGTGAAAGAATAGTTTACTGATGGAGAAAATAGTAAAAGGACACTTCCAAGAGGTGGAAGCAGGCCTTGATCAAGAAGAGGTGGCTCAAAAGGCATTGATTATTAAGTTCTGGGTTGTTTTATCCTTAGAAGTGGTCACACCTTTCTGGGCATGGGCCTCTTGAGTGACCGTCTTGACAGGGGGCCATTACATCAACCTTATTTATCTGTGTAAGTCCCTTCCCAGAGTTCATTCTGATATAGTAATGAACTTCTGGGCATATGTATGATATTAAAATGAGGATATGAAGCTTAAGTGGAAGGTAGGTCCTATGGAAGAGGTCCTGAAATCCCCCTATTCTAGCTGCCTGCCTACTTTTCTCTTGAGAGACATGATCCCCCTCCAAAGATCTATGGGAAGCTGAGAGGGTGAAGATCTCTTTTTCTTTTCTATTTACTTCCTGCTGAATATAGCTGATATCCCTGCTTATTGGGGATGGGTATGGGGGTTTTTGGAGCTCTACCCCTTACTAGGTTCCATCTAAAAAAGGTTTCATCTGAAAAACAGTGTTGACTTCTTTGGTTGGGATGGTCTGGAAGCCCCTCTGGGGTATAATTTGTATGCTTCTGGCCCCTACATAAAGAGACAGATTCAGTTAACAAATTTGAAAACATTGGTTCAAAAGCAGACTCCTGAGTTGTTATCTGCCCAGGAGTGGAGTTCAGAGGCCTGGTAAGAATACTTGGCCACAATCAACAACACTAATCAGGTGCCAGGATAATTGCTGTCTGGCAGTTGCAAATTCTAGGGAGATTTGCTAAGGCTGTAGATTCAACTAAAGTCAGAGACAGGAAAATTCTAAGAATAAACAAACAAGCAAATAGTAAAACTGGGGAGCTAATGAACTAGGGAGAAGGAAGACCAGAGAGTTCTATAATGGGAGGGGGGAGGGTGTTCTTTATTTGGCTCATATCAACTGAGCTATCCCAGCATCCCCAGCAGAACACTTTTGAGCCTATAAATTATGAGTGAGAAATCTTGAGTCACTGGGACTAGAAGTCAGGCTCTATAAAAAGAAAGATAATATTCATACCTAGGTAAGAGCCTATAATTATAGCTGG
>PVKE010043098.1:0-13493 GCA_004027555.1 Craseonycteris thonglongyai | reverse complement strand
AAATGCATTTCTGTGGCTGTGGGATTCGATGATGAATTATTGTTTAAGAGTTGATTGAAAAATAATATGGGAATAAACTAAGCAAGATGAGTGGTTTTAAGAAAGAAAGTAATAAAGTGATCCCCTATATGGCCTAAGTATTTCACTTCAGGGTTAATTTTTCATGACTTCTAAGATGTTAGTGTACAAAAAATAATGAAATACATCCTGAAAAATGTCAAGGCAAAGAGTTATTTTTTAACTTTAGCACTTCTATGCAATGCTCCCTATAAAAAATGAACACATGTAGAAATTCAATTAATCCTTAAGTTCAGTTATTTTGGTCTGAGCTTTCTGATATGTCAATTAAACAAAAGCTATATTTCTTCCCTCTTTCCTCAGACAATAAAATAATTGTACATTTTGGGCAATATTAACATCATTTATGGAAAAATTCACACAAATAACTAGTAAACTGGATTTTTAAACCACCATATATGTTGGAAACAAAATAATTTGCATTTTTCTCTAAGGGATGTTTACCTATTCCTATGTTTTAAAAATTCTTGAAACTATATCTTTATTCTGTTACCTATTGTAAACTCCGTACTGTTTGCCAGTGTTGAGCATTCAGCTTTCTTAACACTTCAGTCTGCCTTCTCCCATAATGCTGGACCTTCCTCATTCTTGTACATTTATGATTATCTATCACAGCCTCCCTCATGAGTAGATTTCCCTCGACCATATTTCTAAAGCATAGATACAGGGTCCAGCAGAAGTCATGCCCCTTTTGTATGAGCTCATAATCTGCACCAAATCGTTCATTACAAAATCGTAAGCGTGTATGATTTGGCTATTCTACTTTAAAAAGGGTGTTAGCTCTGCTGGACCCTGTATATCTTCCAATTACATCGCTCTCTTCTCATCAGTCTCATAGTTTGTTTTATTTTCAATAAAAACTCACTGTGTTTCACTGGATGATTTCTTTAATTCCCTGTTTTCATAATTATTAACCTACATGTCATTGTACAAGTATTGGCTTTTATCATAGAATTATGTTTTTATATTTCTGATTTAAATACAAAAATTTATGATAATTTTACAAAAATAGATTCATCCTTATTTAGTAAACCCATTATTCTATAAAGTCAATGCTTTAGTAATGGTCATTTTTGAAATTTTTTAATTGATTTTTCAAAAAAAAAAGTAAAATTGCATTAAATTGTTTTTGCTCTTGTTGCTCGTTAGTCATTCAGCTCATTTTCTACTACCATGTCACATAGTCAGATTCTTTTCTTTTTCATTTAATGTAGTGCCAAAAGTGTCTTAGTTTCAATATGAAGTTGGTGGAACCATGATATTCAGTTTCTGTCTGATTGCACAAGGGATCCATGAGCTTAGACACTCACTATGTTATTCTGACACATAATGAAGGCTAAGAAATAACACTAAAAAATAGGAAAAATTACATAAAAGTTTAACATTTATTAACCAACATTGTGGCTACTCCTTGAATTATTTAAGCATTCAGTAACTTCCCCTGCAAAATGAGGTCTTTGTGTTTATTGGTCAGTCTCATCACATCTAGAATGAGAGTCATAGTCTCAATGTAAAACATGTAGAAAGTTCAATACAGTACAACTCAAGGAGGATTTATTTTTTTAAAGCTATTTATGAGGTTGTAAATGTATGAGAATGATCAGTTGATAGCAGTTGATCTGAGCTTAGAAGGGGAAATAAAGAGTCAGCCAGTCATCATTGAACAATCTAATTTGGTCACTTT
This sequence comes from Craseonycteris thonglongyai, assembly GCA_004027555.1. Classification (NCBI taxonomy): domain Eukaryota; kingdom Metazoa; phylum Chordata; class Mammalia; order Chiroptera; family Craseonycteridae; genus Craseonycteris; species Craseonycteris thonglongyai. Next base: position 11,731 of record PVKE010043098.1, on the reverse strand, counting down.
AAGAAGGCTGTTTTGCAGCAAGGAAGTTAAACTAAAAAGGAAATCATAGGTTATTTCCTTTGATATAATCCAAATAGGGAAACTTATTGGGCAAAAAGAATACGTGTCTGAGCAGCATACTGTGTTTCTGCTATGGATCTGATCTATGTACTAATTATATATATATATATAAATTTTTCCATTCAAGTGTGGAAAACCATGTCGCTAGCTGTGTGTGGTTTTGTTTTTGTTTTTGTTTTAATTCTAGCCTTAACCCAGCATTAACTTCACAACATCTTAGAGAGATTTCTTAAAGTCTTTATCATTTGGACAGCACATTTTCAGAAGTGACTTTGATTTTTTTTTGCTATTGTCATCCTATATCACTTTTCCCCTTTTCTGAAATACTGTGTTTATAAAAATGGTAAAAACAGTTAATAAAAATATCCTATTAATAAAGGCAGGATTTATATTTAGGTAAAGGATGAGTTAAAATTATGAACATAGTTATCCAGTAAAAACAGTCCTGTATTTTAGAGGCAAAGTTACAATTATTTTAGGTCAAGATTTGTTATGCTCTTCATCACTATTTCTAAGCCTTTGGTGGTTACAGGAGTTTAAACATGCATCACGCTAAGTAGTTCACTCAATTCAGCAGTGTCAAGACACTAAAAAGGAAATTTTTATTAATAGTTAAAATTAACTGAAGTTTTATTTTTGTGTTTGAAAATTAGGAAGTAGAAACCCAAGAAGAAAACTAACTGATTCGCAGAAGTATAATCAGAGTAACAATTAAAAGGAGAAAAATTCAAGAATTAAGTTATTTGTAGGTTTAAACATATAATGCTAAGTACTTGGTATTTGAAAAGAAAGATTACTAACAAAAATATATTTTACTTCCTGGAAACACACCTGCAATACACTGAATCTAATATAGAAAGTGAAAGGGAGCAGAAGGAAGGGGAGAGCAGGCTTTTTACAGACAGCCATAAGTTGTCAAAAAGCTTTTTACTTTTCAAGGGGGAAAAAAACAGGTCTTTTCTTGTAGCTAAAGTATCACTTTATAGAAAAACTACTAGATGTGTAACTTTTCTTCAGCATTTTTTTCCCTTTAAAACACACTTTTAAAACAAGAAGTCAGGAATCTTTTTCTTCTGAATCCTTACATCATAAATGAAATTGGTGGCAGAACTGAAAAAATTTGCAATAACATTTTTGTGTAAATTGGGAACCACTTCTTTAGTATGCAGTTTGAGAGTTGGCGTTTACATTAATTTACCACACAGGAAACCATTTTTGTTCAAAAAAATTATTTTTTTGAGCATTTTATGACATCACACTCAGCAATTAGTGTGATAAAGAAATGCAAGATATTTTTTCTTTGACATTTATTAATAACACATTTTCATTTTTTCCCCTACAACTTTGTCTTCAAGAAGGTAGCAACCCTATGATGAGGCTAGTTTTAGAAACAAAATCTTTTATCTGGACAGGAAAGCTGCCAAATATAAGAACAAAATGAAGAAGAATACCCGATGGAAAAATATCTTTCAAGATAAGAAGGCAGAGATTTGATCACATGGAAGAAAAAGATCCAAAGAGTTAGTGTAACTTGTCACAACTTACTTTGCTTGGTGATAACAAAGTTCCTGTAATAACCCATATAACCCCAAAGCCACATCCTCTCAGTTGTTTGTATTTTTTTCTGAGCTTTACACCCCCTTACATTTGAGATGACTTAGATGGATAGTACATGTTGTGGTTATATTACAGATGCTTTCATTTTAGCTTAGTAATTCTTAGCCCATTGTAGCTGACTAATCAAAATTGAAAAACTAATAAAGCATTAGTGAAAACCAATATTATTGATCTTTAATAATTCTGAATCATACCTTAATATACAAGCAACTATCATAACATAACTTTAAGGGAGGGTAAAGTAAATGTTTTCATGAAAGAAAAGTATCACAATTGGTATTTTTTAAATTGAAATCTACGATTAAGTGACAGATATAAGTAGATATATCTAAATGCTCCAAGATTTTCTTATTTCAGGAAAGAGACCCGATATGCGTAAGGTATGACATGAATTGTGGATTAAAGGATCATACCTAATTAAATAACCATATCAGGGCTGTTCATATTACAAATTAAAATAATTTATTTTCACATTGCTTATTTTTAAAGTATTTAAAATATTTTCTCATACAGAAACAAGATAATTCTATACATAAGGCACATGAGCATAATCATTCTTACACAAGGGGAAATATGACAGTTAGGACAGCAAGTTATTTGATCATTAAGATAAGTCCTAACCATTAAAGTCTGGACTGAAAGACATATAATATAATTAAAGTTTCCTCCTTTTGAAAACAATCACTTTTGGAATAACATTTTTAGATATTATATAAAAATTAAAAGGGGCACACACACGTAACGAAAGGAAACATGATTTTAACTGTTAGGTGAGCATACCCTTTCCTTCTCATATCTTAATTTCATGTGACTAAGCATGCTTAGATATTGTTTACATTTTTTAAAAAGCAGTGCCTCATTAAAGATAATGTTTTACTTAATGGTGAAAATCAGAAATAAAATAGTGATGACTCCTGTTACCACTGTCATTCAACATAGTAGGGGAAGTCCTAGCCAGAGCTGTCAGGCAAAAGAAAGAAATAAAGGGCATCCAAATTGGGAATGAAGAAGCTAAATTGTCACTTTCTATAGATGATGTGATTATGTATTTAGAAAAACCCTAAAGATGCCACCAAAAAGTTATTAGAAACAATGAACAAATATAGTCAAGTTGCAGAATATGCAATCAATGTACAAACTTCATTGCATTTTTATATATGAACAATGAAAGTTTAGAAAAATAAAGAAAATAAACAATGCTTTTGCAATTGCAACTACAAAAGTAAAACACCCAGGAATGAATTTAACAAAAGATGTGAAGGACTTATACACAGAAAACTGTGAGACATTGTTAAAAGAAATTGAAGAAGACACAAAGAAATAGAAAGGTATTCTTTGTTCATGGATTGGAATAATCAGCATAGGTAAAATGACCATGTTACCCAAAGCAATATACAGATTGAATGCAATCCCCATCAAAATCCCAATGGCAGTTTTTCAAGAAGTAGATTAAAAGTCTTCCAATTTGTATAGAATCACAAAACCCCCCAAAGAATCCTACAAAAAAAGAATAGGGCTGGAGGTACCACACTCCTGAACTTTGATTTATACTACAAAGCAACAATAATCAAAACAGCATGGTATAGGCAGAATAAAAAATAAAAAAAAATAAAAAAGACACGCAAACTAATGGAATAGAATTAAAAAGCCCAGAAATAAACCTACATGTATAGGGGCAGATAATTTTCAACAAAGGAGCCAAAAACATAAACAAAGAAAAGAGAGCCTTTTCAGTAGAAATGGTGCTGGAAAAATTGGAAAGTCACATGCAAAAGAATGAATCTAGACTGAGATCTATCGCTGTACACCAAAATTAACTCAATATGGTCAAAGACCTTCACATAAGACCTGAAACAATAAAGTGCATAGAAAAAAATCACTACTAAACATATGGACCTTGGATTCAGAGAGGAATTTATGAATTTGACCTCAAAGGCAAGGGAAGCCAAAGCAAAAATAAATAAATGGGACTGTATTCAACTAAAAAGCTTCTGCACAGCACATTTTTTTTTATTATTGAAAACAATACAAAGATGCAAGTATAGAAAAAGTCCTTGCTGAAAAATATGCTGCCTTGAATCATAACACATAGGCAAGCCTTTCACACTTGCAATGTTTGTTTTAGGAAGGCATCATTTAATGGTGAATTAGGGAGTTGTAATTATATGATAAGAATGTCTCCCTGTTTACCTGGATAATTGTTTACTGCTCAGAGTCAAACCTTACCATCTGCAGTGACTTCCAATTTTTATCCGTAATTGAGGGAGAGGTGAATAAAAGAATACATATCAAAGTTGTTCATAGGCTGCCTGAGTGAATAACTCTGAAGTTTTGATTTTGGCTCTTGGAGAACCTCTTTTTCTCTAGTATTAGGCCATATTGTAGATCTATGGAAAACTTAGAAATTTCAAGGCCTTGTTCCTAACCCTGAATTTCTTGTTACCTATCAGAATTATAAGTTGTTTTTTCTAATCACCCATCACTATTGTTAACTCATCACAATACAATTTGAAGTTGTGAGGTTATATATTTCATCCCAATAGGCTTTGCAAGCCCTAAAATACAAAGCAGTAAGAGCAATCGTAATGCAGTTTTCACCAAGAGACCAATGGTTTTCTTTCGGTCTTAAAATAAAAAAAACCCTACAGTCCAAAAGAAAACTGAACTTCAAATTAAGTATAAAAGTAGTCTTTCAGGGGAAGCCAGGATGGCTCAGTGGGTTAGGCGCTCACTTTGCAGCCCCGGGGACTGAGGATCAAATCCTGGCCCCGGCCTGTGCAGACCCATATGCTGAACTGGGGAGTGCCCCCACTTCAGTTCTCTCTCTGTCTGTGTCTCTGTATCTCTCTCTCTCTCTGTCAAAAAAATAAAAAATAAAAAAATAATAATGAAGTAGTCTTTTATTTGTAACAGACCGCAGCCCCAGAGTTTGGGCTAAAGTGATTGCTGATTACAGAGTATAAGATAAAGAAAAAGCATCCCCAGTAAATCCCAACCAATTTGCTAGTTTTTACTAAATCTACGTGTCTAAATTGCCTTCATGTTTTTTTGTTTGTTTTGTTGTTGCTGTTGTTGTTTATAAATGTTCTCTCAGGGTTATGTTGTTTTGGGGAGGCCTCGATGGCGCAGCGGGTTAAGCCCTTGCTTTGTAGATCTGGGGACACAGGATTAAGTCCTGACCCTAGCATGAGTGGACCCACACGCTGAACTGGGGTGTGCTTCCCATGTGGGAGGCCCCCAGTTTGGTTCTCACCCCCCAGTTCTGCCCCTGGCTTGAAGGGGCGTGCCTCCCATGCAAGATGCCCCCAGCCCAGTTCCCACCCTGCACGGTCCCCACCCACCTGTGTAGAATGAAACCATGTCAAAAACTGATTATGTACAACTATGGAGACTGCTCTGGGCCCTCCCCCTTCTCTCTGTCTCTTTCTATCTCTGTCTCTCTCTATCTCTGTCAAAAACAACAAAATAAATATTAAAAAAAAAGATTGTGTTGTTTGCAATTTGGAGCTGTAATTAACATTATGCTTTGGATACTAAAAGAAAGATTAAGACACCATCACAGCAATGAAAGAGTCACAGAAATATACCAGATACACCATTTAACAAAGGTTATATATGATGCATCTCACAAGAGTTTAGGAGAACTTTGCAAAGCCTCTTCCATGGTAACCAGCTTTCTGCCTGATCTAAGTATTGCCCTCATTCTGGTTTCAGAACTTTTTCTTCAAGACTCTATAATCAGTGGTTTTCCTGTATTCTATGAAACAGTTTAATAAATAATCCTGTGTAATTAAATTACCAGCTTAATTTTTTCTTCTAAAGAACAATATTCCTGGATATTGCAATCATTTTCTATTGTAATTAAAGATGTAAAATATGGGATCTTTTAATGAGGAAGGTAAATGAGGATGCATTAATGAGGATGAATGACCGTGAAATGCATGGGTCCTACAATACACCAAACCATCTGGAAGCGAACAGAACGCTAATGCTACAGAACAGTTCGTTTAAGAGGCAGGTGAGCTGTTTGCTTGTGAGGTAATACCCTCTAGGACAGCAACATCCAATCTTCTGGTTTCCCTGGGCCACATTGGAAGAAGAATCGTTCTGGGCCACATGTAAAATACACTCACATGAACCACATAGCTAGAGAGCTTAAAAAAAAAAAAAAAGGTTGCAAGGAAATCTCATAATGCCTTAAACATTTGTGTTGGGCTGCATTCAAAGCTGTCCTGGGCAGCAGGATAGATGCTGGACATGCCTGCTTTAGGAGGTGGTACACAACCTAAAGCCATAATGTTGTATTTTTTATTGACCCCCGTGAGTACAGTGCAGGGGGCCAAGAATCAAGAGCAAAATAGAAGCGTTCCCTTGTTTATCCTGTTCCCATTCCTGCGGGGGAGTTTGTGTTTCTCTCCATGAAAATTAGAATGTTTCACTACAGGTCTCGGTTTTAGAGAAGGAATACTTTCACCAGGGGATCCTGAAGTTGTTTCATTTCATTTTAATCATAGTCATTTCAGGTGCCTTGTGGCAAGAGAAACACAGTTGCAAAAAGAAGTCACATCTCCTGGCTACAGTAAATGCTAATAGTAAATGACCAGTAGAGTAACTGTTCCTTAGGGACAGGTAGAGGTGCTGTTCTACAACATGAGCAAGGAGTAACATGTTTAGGACCAACATGATCCACAAGGGTGGGCCTTATTACTTACCTGTTGATTTGGACATTAGCTGGATAAGTGCAGCTGTAACAAGCTTAGAATGGCAAGGTGATGATTTTGAGGGTCTGTGTCTGAGTCACACCACCAGTGGTTTTATATAATCTTCAAGGTACTGACTTAGGGTGAAGGGAATTATAATGGAGAAGATCTAGAACAGGGGTGTCAACCTTTTGGCTTCCCTGGGCCACATTTGAAGAAGAAGAGTTATCTTGGGCCAGTCATAAAGTACACGAGCCCTAATGATAGCTGATGAGATTTTTTTTTACAATTAAAATTTTTACAATTTTTACAATTAAATAAACTGTAATTATAAAATAATTGTAAAATAAATTGTAAAATAATTTTTACAATTAAAAAAACAATCTCATCATGTTTAAGAAAGTTTACAGATTTGTGTTGGGCCACCTTCAAAGCCATCCTGGGCCGCTTGTGGCCCACGGGCCTTGGGTTGGACAAGGTTGATCTAGAATAATAGAGAGAGATGACATCATCAACTGAGGCCCCAAGATCTAATGCAGGTACAGGAAGCCTAATGTATCCTCCTAGCCTTCCTTTTCTCAGCATACCCAGAAAAAGAGCAACTTGGATCTTGGAAGATACTATATGACTTGATGTATGATTTATTTTTATGTGCAGCAAGTGTGTCCTAAATGAGCAATGGGTGAAATTTTGCAGATGCTGTAATTTTCTGTGTGGATCCCACCTAAGGATCGAGGTATCTCTCCCAGCTGCCAAAAGCAGCATGTGTTTGGGGTTCATAGCTGTGCTCATCCCACGGAATTGCCCCTTGGCCTCTCCCAAAGTTAAATCTCTTTCCCAGAGACAGTCCACACTCAGTAACTGGTCGGCTCTCTTGCTCCCTCACAGTGATTGTGGCCCAGAGCACTCTTAGTAAACTTCCTTCAGGCAAATCATCATCTCAGAGATGATATTCCAAGAACACAAACTAAGGCAAAACGCTTTTAAAAAAATGCTTGCTGTGTGTATTGGTACTTGACATATATCCATCTCAAAGTTAGAAATAATTCTTTGTTTCCCCTGTACACACACTTGAAATGATCTGTATGTGTCTTCATGATTGGACTGCAAATAATTTCAAAACAATAAAATTCTCCCTGAATAGTTATGACCCCATTCTATCACTGAGTTTGAATATTTTATACTGTTTCCCATAAAGGTGTACTTACCTATGTTTTCATCTAGCTTCTTCTACCAACTCCTGGCTTGTTCAGCCAGTTTATACGTGTCTATTAAATATCAGCTCTGATGTCACCACCTTTAAAATCTGTCCTTACATTTTTTTCCTGCATTAGATATGTGGTATGTACTGAAAAATTTTGGGAATTCTTCAGCAATAATATTTTAAGCATACCGTACTAATAGATATAGATATTATCCCAGTGTGATATAAGCTCTTTAAGACCAGAGACCAAATCTGAGAAGGAAAACAAGTAATTAAACGCTTGTAGGCTCTGCAATGAAACTGACTTTAATGTGTTATGAGGAACAGGAGAGTTATTAATATTGCTCTAAATTCACTTGAAATAAACCCTTACTTCCATGACCTTGGGGCTTCTCAGATGAATGATTATTGGTTGAAAAGAGAAATAAATGAATGAGGGGTTGATTGAAGAAATGGGAAACTAAAAGCAATCAGAAGGGCAAAGAAATAATACTTCCAATTATGGTGATATAAACATATATTATAGACTAATGTGTTTATATTTAATCTTCATATTAGCTTTTTGGGTTAGGTGTTGTTATTACCCTTTACTAAATGAGAAAAATGAGTTTCAAGGATTTACTAATTTTTCAAAAGTTAGAGCTATTAAATTATATACTTAAGGCCTTAATAGAATTATATTTTATTTGTAATTATTTTATTGATAGATAGGTAGATAGATGAGAGAGACATGTGTATGTGTGTATTTTTTAAAGGACATTGAGTTTAGGGAGTTATGCAGGGGTGAGAGATTGAAGTAACATAGGGATTGGTCGTGGCAAACAAAGGAAACAAAGAATGTGATGACTCCAAGGAGTATTTTGAAGGAAGACTCAGTGAGATCTATTTGCTAGTTAGCTATCAGAAAATAAAGCTATGGGCTAATCAATGACAGCAACACACTTTTAGCCTGGGAGAATTAGAGAATGGTGGTTCAATGAACAGAACTATGAAAATAAAGGTTTGGAGTTGGTAAGAGGGGGAATTAAAAATCACTTGTAAAAAGTTGATTGTGAAAATTCAGGATCGGAGCTCTGGGGAGATCAGAAGAGAGATAACATTAATATTTAACATGTATTAATGTTAAAAGTTTAGAAATGTGTGATTTAGAAGTTTGATTGACCATAAACTTTCCAAGGTGTTGTGTTGGCTTCAATTCAAAAACAGTCCATGTAATGAAAGGAAAGCATGTTGAAGACAGAATTGTGCCTGTGGGGTTTTTATGTGAAATAATAATAGCTAGCACACACACAGTGCACACATTCTCACTCCAAAAACTCATAAGTGTAGGAGTGAATTTGAGGATAATTATTGTGTAATCTAACAAAAAAGTTAAATTAGTTGTTTTTTATTATCTATTGCCTGTTGGCATTACTGGATCAAAATCATTATGAGGTTGGAATCGCAACATATAAAACATAACTGGCTTTTTAAAGAAGGAAAAAAATATGCTGGCCACAAAATGAGGAAAACGTGCATTTTTTTTTTTTTCTTCTGGCTTCCTCCTAAAGCGAATAAAACATAGAATCGGGACATTCTGTTTTCCTTTGGGTAAAGATGGCCTTGTCCCAGGTCTCTTCAGCCTTGCAGTTCATGTTTGTATTATCCAGAACGACGCTCTTTCTATAGATCCTTTCATTCATGTGGCACATGCATCCTCTACCCAGGAACTTCATAACCAGGAAGGAAATAGAATATGCTGGTTCTTTGTTGTGTACGGCACACAATAGGTTTCCGGGTGTGTGTGGGGGGGTGGAGGGTGGGGGTGGGGGAACAAAACAAAAAAAAGAATGCCGCTCCCACAGAAATAACAGAACTATTCAAGAGTAATGACTTAAAAATAAAATTTGTTCGGGCTATTTTTCAGTCAGTAACAGCCATTGCCTTCCACCACTTAAGAAGCTGCAATGACTATTTCTCAAGAAGTGATTACAGATGGCCCTGAGCACTTGCCAACATGATCCACAGCAGGAACCAGGGATAACAACGGACTGCTGGTGGCAGACACTTGTGACCCTCCCAGGGCCAACTTCTCCCCTCCTACTGAGCATTGACAACCATGCCAGTGTGCTTTGTAGGAGTTGTGACTGCATTTTTAGTTGGATACATTTCTAGTCAGTACATTACTGTTTCATCATGCTCACAGATGGGCGGATTTATATTTGAAGATAGTATGGCTTTAGATGAAGAACAAACACTCTTTGATTTCAGACAGAACTGGATCTTCCACTTAATTAGCTCCCAACTCATTTACTTCTATTAACCCTATCAACCCAGATTTCCCCATTAATAAAATAGTATTTATAAATGATTTGTCTCATAGGATTGTTGCAACGGTTAAACGTAATTGCTCCTATCAAGCACCTAACTCATGGCTGGGCCCATCGCGGGGAATCAACAAATATTGTTTTTTATTAATGCCGTTGTGATATCTATTAGAAAAGGTATTTTATTCAAGCAGTCATTATCTTTCTTAAAACTTAGAATGAAAATTTATAGTAGAACATGCATGAAAATTCAGAGGTCTAAAAAAATTTTAGCTTTCTTGATCTTTGAAAAATTAAGACATGCATAGACTTAAAATGATATTGACATATTGTGAGTTTGAAAGAAGTTCTATGGCTAATAGATTACATTGAAGTAATATAAGCATAATTTCCAAGGGATATAAATGATATTTAAACACTCAAAAATAATGTACTTATTTAAAAATTTTTAATTTAACTTTATTTACATTGCTTCATTGCTTTACCTTGTTATTATAATAATTTTACTGCAAAGATAAACATTACTTAATGATTCCAATTGAAAACATTCAACAATCTCTGGAATAATGACCTATCAGGGTAGATTTTATGTCTATAGCTTTGTGTTTTTATATTTACCTTGTTGATGAAAAATAAAATAATATTACTTGAATAGCATTTCAGATCCACTAGTCTTAAAGTGAACCTTTCTTTAATCAATCATCGTTACTGAAATAATAAATTCAGGTTTATTTTTAGGGTAATCATGTGCTGCTGGGATAATCCTAGTTTTACTTAGCTAATTGTAATTCAATGATCCAGAATGCTCTCATTGACCTAATTTTGAGTGTTTTCTCTGTGACTTCATGACATAGTGCTGTTGCAGTCAGCTGATCTCTGTGGTGGTCCTTTATGCACATTAGCTCTCCTGCTTCCTTGGTTCTCTTGGAAACACAGCCCTGATGGTGACTTCCTTCCAAATTTTCTATTTTTGATCTTCAAAAACTTCATGACACTTTGTGGACACCTCATTCTCTTGGATGCTCCTTCATCTTCTATAAGGAGCACTGCGCAAAAAGGATTTATTTACCCACTAGGAGATGGTAGTTTTTCATTTTTTGTTTCCCCAGAGGTCACGATACTTTGTCAGAAAAGAGACAGTGTGCAACCGATTGTGGCTGCATGCATTTCTTCAGGTTCCTTCCCCCCTTGACCAGAAATTGCAATTCCTCCAGCTAGTTCTGGAGAGGATCCACTTGGGTTTTTAGGCATCAATTGTTTCAGAAAGAGAATCTTCAGTTGTGATAGCTTGTTACCAGCAAAGTTTTGAGTTTTTCTCTCCATTTCCCTTGCTGTGCCATCTCATTGCTTATCACCTTTCGCCTACTATTTATTATGCTTCAGAAGTTGCACCTGTTTGGCCAAATACTCACATTCCAGTGTTATTGATCGATTGTGTACATCTGCTGCAAGTCTGCCAATCTATTAACAGTTACGTATGTCTTCTATGCCCCAGCCAGTACCCGCAGAATAATAGGGCTCCTTGAAGCTAGATCTGGAGTCTGGATGTTGCTCTTTAAAGACCTTTAATAAAATCTTTTTTTTTTTTTTTAATTTATTGTTAAATTTGATGAGGTTACATTGGTTGGTAACAATTAGACAGTTTACAGATGTACAAGTCCACCTCACATCATTCATGCATCGTATTATGGGCCCATCACTCAGTATCAGTTCCCCTTCCATCACCTTATATCTAGTGCCCACTCCCACCTCCCCCCACAACTGTCCCCCTGCTCCTCCCCCCTATCCTGGTAACCACCAAACCATTGAGTGTGTCCATAATGCTGGTGCCCTCTCCCACCTTC
>PVKE010043097.1:0-13492 GCA_004027555.1 Craseonycteris thonglongyai | reverse complement strand
ATATCTGTTTTCAAGTCTATCAGAGTTGGGTCTTCAGACGAAAATGATTTGCCCTTCTTGGCCAAAGAGGAAATCCTCAATCTCTTATAGGCCTGGCTCTGGGTTTTTGAATTTAAGTGAAAGCAAGCCCAGAATCTGTTTTATGGTCTAACAAATTACAATGTGTATCCCAGTACTGTATACCTAATTCTGACAAACACCTTAATTTAAGGATGAAAGTAAGTCATCACTATAGAACTTCATTATTCTGGTGAAATTGCTACAGTTGTAAAGAGCCATTTAGATTTCTGAACAGTAACATGAAGATATACTTTGAAACTTTACAGCACTATGATTAATAGAATTTGATTACTTGAGAGTTTTGAAAGTAGCCTGAATATCCCTACTAGTGATATTAGTATAACCCTTTATAAGAAAATTATGATCTTTGAAGTTAACGTATAGTTAATTCACATTTCAAGATGAGGCTACCATGACACCATGACAGCTTAATGAGGTTTGAACAGCTTTAGGAAAGGGATTATTAAAAGGAAAAGAAAAGAAATGCTTTGTGATAGGAAAATAGAATATACCAGAATTATCTGGACAAGTTTTAACAGTCATTTTTAAGGATTCTTTGTCATTCCTCTATCATGGTTTTCATCCTTGCATTTTTCCCATTTCTTTTTCTACACTGGTGGGGTTATTTGCTCTATGATGAAAATGAGTTTCTGTAGAAGATTTAAGGAGCACACTTAAATCCATCAAGCAGAGCACCTGTTAAAATCTCCTGGCATTTTTTTAATGGCATTTTTATATTCTTTGAAATTTGATTGTATCTGTCTCATCTTTATATTATTCATATGGCTAGAGTGCAAGGGCAAAAGTTTATAGCTTGAATTTTCTGGCCCACAAAGTCTCAGAGGATGTTTTATCTCAGGTCCTGGAAAGGAAGACCTAATGGTGCGTGGTAAATGAGGTATGGGCCGCTGTGGATAATGGTCTGATGTTAGACAAAGCATCAGGAAACCTAGGGCCCCAAGTTCTGCAAAGCCAGTGGAGTGACTTTGACTAAAGCCACGTAACCTCTGAATCTCATCTCTCTCATCTGTAAAATGAGATGATTGGGTTCAATGATCTCTATGATCTTTCCTGCACCCACATCACTCCATATTGATGTGGTATGTTTTGCGTTTTTTAGGATTTCAATGAATGAGTGTTTAAACTAGAAAAGATGTAGGTAGGGTAGCCCACATTGCCTTAGAGAAACAAACAAACAAAAAAAAGCATGACCATTCTTGGGAGCAATGCCAGGACCAGTGAGTGTAGTGCATATAGGCGTCCATTCAGGTAGTTTCAGGTTGCTATGATCATGTAAAGTCAAGCAAAGGTATTAAGAAGCTGACTTATCAGGTAGAAAATATCTCTTCAGGGACTATCGATGCTGAGAATAAAGCTTCAAGAAAAATGAAACAATAAAATCCCTAGAGGCATGAAGTGACTCGTATATGTTTCTTTGTTGATTGGCAATGTCTGAAAAGAAATAATGTCCTCTTTTTAGGTAAGAAAATGTAACTTGGTTGGGTAAAATATGGGGTGGTATTTCAGACTATAGTCTTAGCCCTAGCTCATAAATTTGGGCAAATTGATTATTTTTTTTTTATTTCTAGTTCATTAGTTACATTTTGAAAGATTAGTCTTAATTTCCAACACTTGATAAAGGGATGTAATTCAGCAGTATGGTTAGGGGACCAAAACTCTATAGTTAGACAGAACCGGATTTGAATCCCAGCTCTGTGACTTATCTCCTGTGTGTTCTTGGGAAAATAAAATAATCTAAGTTCAGTTTCCTCATCTGTAAGGAGAGAGCATATCTGTGGCTTTTTTTTTTCACAATGTTTTCAAACACCTCTTTTCCATAGACACTCCTTCCACATGGTTAGTTCAGGAAGGGGCTGAAACCACTCTGTTCCCTGTTCATGGGCATGACTGGGTCTGGCCAACTACATTATCCTTCTCTCTAATCCAGGCACATCCAACCTGCAGCCCAGGATGACTTTCAATGAGGCCCAACACAAATTCTTAAAACATTATGAGATTTTTTGTGTGACCTTTTTTTTTTTTTTTCTCATCAAGTATTGTTAGTGTTAGTGTGTTTTATGTGTGGCCCAAGGCAATTCTTCTTCCAATGTGGCCCAGGGAAGTGTAAAGGTGGACACCCCTGCTTTAATCAATCTCAACTTTAGGGACAAGCAGATGGTCCTGCCAGCCCATCAGATAGTTCTCTAGATTTTTACTCCCAGAGCTATAGGAAGAATGCTTCCTTTGTGTTTGGGTTACTAAGAGGGTAGAATATAAGTTTGAATCTATTGATCACTAAATGAAAGACTTTTGGAGAGACAGAGTTAGGGATAAGGATAGAGATATAAAAGGAGATTGAGGTAGATGTGAGATAGAGATGGGGAAAGGAATAGAATTAGGGAGAGATGTGAAGGAGTACAGTTAGAGCTAGAGATTGAGACAGAGGTCTCCTTCCAGCTCACTGTGTGAACCTCACTTGATATTGCGCAGAATGGTTGCTGGACCCAAGCCATTGAGTTGCTGTTCTAGGCAGCAGGTTGATGGAAGAAGTTCAAGGAGGATCCATTTATGTCTTGTCTAAAATGAAATCATTTGTCCATACATAGCTCTCAGAAAAACTGGCAAATGTGTGTTTGGGTGGGCAGCAGTGTATGCAGCTAAGATCCAGCACTATGTTACTGTAGAGGGGATCAAACGGATATCGGGAAGAAACTGGTAGTCCCTGAGGCTAAGAGGAAAGCTATCTGTCATTGTGCAAAGGGAGGAAGCAAGAGCAACCTCACTTACACAGGCAACGGGGATCACAAAGACCACACTCAAACGTCCACCAGTGTATTTGCTAGGTTCCAGAAAGTTCTGTGTACATATGCATGCACACCAAACAGTGGGTCAAAAACATTGTTCTGCAGTTCTGAGTAGTTCAGTCCTAGAGACTAATAACACATATGAAACAGACTCATCCATTCTAAAATTCAGATGGTTCAGCTTTCTCTTTAATAATAATAAAACCAGAAATATCTTTATAAATATTTTTAAACACAAACTCCTGTGCTATGTGCCTTATAAATGGTTTAAAACTCAAGGGAACTGAACAGTCTAGGATGCCAAAGGAGTTTGGAGATTTGGGAATTTCTAAGAGCTAAGATTTAAATATTGGAGGTGATAGTCAAACTAAGTATAACCATTAAATTACTGTTTTGGACAATGTGTGCTTCTGTCAGTTGGATACTGAGTTTCCGATTCCCAGGACATCAGTCATTAAAGTAAGTATTCCAGAGGGTTTTAGCATCAGCAAAGAACAAACTTATGCAATCTATGACACTGTCAGATTTCCATCTGTTCCAGGGTCCATTCATGATACATGTGGGGTCATCTAGGCACTATTTCAAAATGATGTGAGGGGTAGGAACTGTTAATTATCTGCGGATTCACTATGCAAAGAAGACATGTGCCAGGTGCATTTCAGCAGATGCAGTCCTCAATTTACTAAAATCAGGTCATAATTCATTCGCATTATAGTAGTCTGGTATTCAAAATCTGCTCAGAACTAGACAAACATATGCTGGATGGTTACTAGGTAAGCGTGTTTCTCTGGGTAATATATTATACCTAGCACATTGCTGGATAAATGAATTTATTCCTGATGTGCAAGAATCATTTGGAATTGTCTCTTGGCATCTGTGTCAAAATGTTAAAGTGCTAGAGAATAGACTAGGATGAAATGCACAGGCATGCCAGAATTACGATGGAGCATTCCACATTTGATGCTAATATATTGTAAAGTATATGCTAATGAATTACAAACGGTGTCACACAGTCTCTGCACATTGTCATATTAATTCAAGATTTTAGAATTTCAAAAATGCACTTTCAGTATGATTCAAGTGTATAAATATTAAGGAGGCATTAACCTTTATCAAAATGATTTTTTTCTTCTGTTAAAAAGATCAACATTTAACATAACTGGGTGCACAGTTTGAGGTTGCTGTAAAGTGGTGGATGAGAAGAGCGGTTTCTACCTCCCAAATGATTCCTGTAAAAACTGTGAAACCTTTCATTTTCATTTCTTTGGTAATGGGAGGAGTGGGGATGGGAGTTGGGGGGAGAAAGAGGAATATTACAAGTAATAAGAAAAGAGTAAATTGAAAGATAGCAGTTCTTTAATTAACATGCTGCTTGTCGTCTTTTAGCACGGAGAATAGCAAAACCCTGCAGGCACTAAATAAAATGAGCCTTAGAAAGGTTTCTCATCCTAGACAACCTACGGAGTTGGTTTCAATTTGGAGTCACTGATGCACACATTTTGTTCAAATACTTTGTTTTCAGGCTGTGTGGCATCAACACGAATATTTTCAAGGTCAAATGAATATTTTGATAAGTCAGAATGTGGGATTCCACGAACTGACCTCCTTGGGACTGATTGGCGACCTTAGTGAAGCCAATTGGAGCTTAGCTCACGTCCTCAGACCAGTGATATGCTTACACAGCTGCCAACACCCTCAAAGAAAGCACTTGTTCTCCAGTAGGACTCCTGACTGGAACCCAGCAGGTCCAGCCTCAGGGGAGCCCAGGCTAGAAGAAAATAAAACAGCAAAACTACTTTCTGTGGGTCTTACCTGGTCAGAATCTTCAATTTGGGACAGCTTTGTGATCACCACCACATCAGCCTCCACAGCATTAGGATAGCAATCACGTTGAACTTGGTCATTGCTATGTCCCCATTTTCTGTCCCAGTGCCTAGCCCACAGCAGGTAGTCAACACATATTTGTTGAACAAAAACTTAGATATCAAGGGCAGACACAGTGAAAACGACCCACTTGAGTTAACTTAGGAAACGTGTCAGGGAATATTAAGCAGTAATTAAAAGTTTATATTATGACCTATGTCCCAGAAACTTCTCAACAGACATGTAAATTTCTAATATGTTAAGCTCTCATTTTGTAAAGAACTTCTGTGCTTTTGGACTTACATACATACAAATAATTGGGGGTATTTATCAACTCTGGACTGTAGAAAATGAATCCAAGTTGTAGGTGCTTCCTATATAAAAACAAAGATGTGCTCTGTGAGGGAATAGTGTAACTTGAGGGACACTTGAATTGGGATTACATAAACAATTATTAATTTCTTTATTTTAAAGATTTATTTTTATTGTTTTTGACAGAGAGACAGAGACAGAGAGAGACCGAGACAATGGGGAGGGCCCAGAGCAGTTTCTGTAGTTGTACGTCATCAGTTTTTGACATAGTTTCATTCCACACAGGTGGGCAGAGGACTGTGCCAGGTAGGAACCAGGCTGGGGCCTCCTGCATCAGAGACATGCCCCCTTGAGTCAGGGGCCGAACCAGGGGCCTCCCACATGGGAAGCTTGCCCCAGTGAGAACTGAACTGGAGCCATGCCCCAGTTCAGCATATGGGTCTGCATGGGCCAGGGCCGGGATTCGATCCTTGGACCCTGGGGCTGCAAGACCAGCATTTAACCCACTGAGCCATCCTGGCATCCCTACATAAATAATTCGAATGGTAAGCCATTCTCATGGAAGAATAATACAATATTTTCATCTCTTCCACTTGTAAGGGAACTGCTTTCATGAGAATAACCTATGCAGCAGCCCTGAGGGGACACTATTAGTGTGGTCATTGCATTGGGAGGATTCTGTTTCCCATCATACTGGGCAACACTTCAATTTGTGCATCGTGTGCTGAATTCTGATTAGAGCTCCCATAGATTTATTTGTGAAAAAAGGAGAGAATGAGCAATGATTTCACTTCTAGATTAAAAACATATAGGACATCTAAACTGATTTTTTATATCTTTATTTGAGCCAACAATTGCCTTTCCACCTTTCATCCCCAAATACTGCCATCACCAATCAAATCAGTTTCTTTTTTTCCTAGTTTGTAATTCTAAAGAGTAAGTCTTGTTATTTGCTAAAGTATCTCCTAAATTGTGGATGTTTAATACTTAATGCAATTTGTAAATGGTTGTAGCACTGACTGCAAATTAAGTTATCACCTTCAATGTTATATAAATGAGCCAACAATGGTCTTTGGGTATTGACTCTTAGGTTGTTTATTACTTCACTGAAGGTTGAGATCTGTTAGTTTAAAAGCCTAACTGTATCAAACTCAAAACTTTACATGTAAAATTATTTTTAAAAATAGCCTAAACAGCATATTTTTAGCCATTTAGAGCCTCCCTGCTTTTTGTGCATTGGGAAACCTAACCCCACATCTGCTGGCCACTGACAAGATAGAGCTTGTGGTTATATGACCCCACAGCTATGACCCTTTGCAGCTCTTTGACCCAGGGACATATCACTTAGTTGTGTAAGCCCCCTCTCCAACCTCCTTCTCCCCTGGGAGTTCTTTTGCCTTCCCACTTCTGGATGGGGGCCTACACACTATAGCCTCTGGGTCTTCCATTCTTATGGAATGCCTTCGAAGCACTATCCATGTGAAGACACAGTGAGAAGATGGCTGTCTATGAACCAGGAAACAAGCTCTCACCAAATGCCCAATTTACTGGAGCCTTGATCTTGAACTTTTAGACTCGAGAATTGTGAGAAGTAAACGCTTGTTGTTTAAGCCACCCAACCTATGGTATTTTTGTTATAGCAGCCCGAATGGACAACAGTCATTATAGAAGAAAGGTCATAGCCAGAGCTCAGAGAAGTGGAAGTGTGAGGGACATTTGGGGAGTAGCAAACAGTCCAGTTTATTGAGTCAGGGAGTATGTGCAGGGAAAGTTTGGGAGAAAAGCTTGAAAAGTGTGTTTGGGTCACGATATAAGGCCCTACACGTACGTGCTGGCCCTGAATGCCAATGATTTTGACCAGCAGTGAAGGATCCTTGAAGGCTCTTGAGTGAGTTAGTGATGTGATGACAGCTGTGTGCTTGTAAGATTTTCTGGAGACAGTGTGAAGGCTGGACTGAAAAGGGAAAAGATAGGAACTTAAGAAGATACCACTTCAGTGGCTTTGCACTAATCCAGCAAGATAATGACAGTCTGAACCAAAGTGTTGGAGGAGGAAGATGCGAGAGACATTCAGAGGTTATTGATCGTTTCTCCAACTATCATACAGATGATGCCATCCCACGTGTCTCATTTCTGTCTATTTTTATCATGGATGCTATAGGTACCTAGAATAGTGACCAGATGAACCATTTGAAATGGGACAGCACTGTTGTTTTCTGTCCTATTTAAAACATTATGTCTGGTCAGTCTAACCTAGAAGCATAGTGGCATTGCTTCTAGCATGATCATATTTCTTTACATTGAACACATCAAAGTACTCACAAAGAGATTCCGAGCTTCCCAGAAATGTACAGAATACACAGGTAATTTACCAAACTGACAATTAAATACTCTTATAGAATAAAATCAAAATGGTTAACTAAAGAGCCCTTTGGCCGGAAATATCAACCCTCCATAGACATTTATTTAATTAAAAATGAAGTTCATAAGTTCATGTGTTGGTGTGGTATCTTTCCATAAACTACATTCATAGTTATTTATTTTCAAAATACTAGCCTCATAAATTAATAAAATTTAGGTTAACAATTTCACGGGGAAGGAAATAATCAGATATAGTGGACTTCTGCAATGTATGTAAAGCAATTATCTTGATAACGTTAATTGCTCAGGTGCTGTTCATAGCACCCAGGCAATTGGAACTTTGAAACTGCAGCCCCAAAGGGGAACAACTTGAGAAGTGACTTTAAAAAGCATTTGCCTGTGGTCTCAATGGCATGTTTGCTTCTTCTGCAGTTATTTATCTCTTTTCCCCCAAATATGGGGGAGTCCTTAGGTTCCTGGGAAATCACACCAGTTCCAGGTAAGACACAGGTGACCAGTTAATGTTTTCTATCACCCCATGTTTCCATGACTAAATGTTTCCCATTTCTACAGGGAACAGTTTAGGACTCCTGATCTGACACAGGAAATCTGTGGGAGATCACTGGCTTTTGCTTGCTAACAACAGAAATTCTGATTTAACTTGGCTAAAATAATAAAGACATTTATTTTTTTCTACAAAAAGAAGTCTTGAAGTAGATCAGTTTTAGCCATGCCATGATAAAAGCTCCAGGTCTTAGCTTTGCCTCCTCTACGTATTATCTTCAGAATATTTTTTTTCCATGACCATAAGAAGGCTGCCAACAGTAACTAGTATAACATACTTTCTTTTTACGTATACCAAGAAGTTAAAATAGAGAGGAAGCCTCTTGCCCTTTGATGTAACTGGGCTAATTTAGGACATAAAACTCAATGAGCCAATAACAGACGAGAATATTTTTCTGATTAACTTAAGCTTTAATTCTGGATTCAATCATTGGTATGAGGGTTAAAAGCACTATGATTGTATTATTCTGGTCAAGATCCATACAACAAGCTTAGAGATTGAATGAATACCCCCAAAAGGACAATGTCTTTTTAGGAACACCTCATAGAAGCGGAGAGAGATGAATGCTGGTGCAAACAGGTGTTTGAATGCATATATCAGTTGAGAAAACAATACAACTGATGAGCTGCAAAACAGACTACGCTGCAGTAATTTCAAAGTAGATGGCAGAAATGGCAGAGAACTGAATAGATGAGTCATGTCTCCCAAGGACTTAAAATGGGAGAGAGAGGGTAGAGATGGAGAGAGGATTTAGTATGAAGAATTTTGAAAGAAAGAGATGCTGGTGTGTTGTGAGTCTAAAGCTCCCTTCCTAAGTGGGAGGGGTGTCTTCTCTTAGCACAAGCTGAGTAAGAGGGGCTGCAAGGGAATCATTTGGGTAGCTTCCCCTCTAGTTAGTGAATCAGTGTGGATGTGGCTTGATTCCTATCCTGGAATCTAGGGGCTGCAGGTAGATGGACAAGCTGTTTTGGTGACAGAGTAAAGGAGGGTTGCTGCTACCCTCTGATGGACCAGCACTCAGAGTTTTGGGGACAATAAATGTGTGGCCAGGATGTGAACTTGAGAGTTGGTGGGAGAACCATCATAGACTTTTTTCATTACGTAGGAACATTGGAGGAACAATGAGACCCCAACAGGAACAAAGTTCCATTCCCTAGAGCTTGTAGAAGAAGGTGGTGCAGGATTAGCATGCATTTACCCAGAACAGAGAAACTGCAGGCGAAAGACTAGTGTGATACTGAGGTCTCTCAAGAACCCCGCAAAGTGAGTCACCTTGAAATATTTGCCAGACACAGAAGGTGTGAAGCCATCTTAAAACAGTACTGATCAAATAAAAATTCACCCTTCTCCTTTCCTTTCCAACTTCTGAGATCTCCACTCCTACAGAGCACATAAACTGGGAAGCAAGCTACATACGGAAGAACAGAGAAAGAAGAAAAGACCACTCCCTTTAGCTCCCTACAAGCGGCCAACTTATAGCAGATCCTAATTTCATTAAAGAAAGGGAGAAGATTTTAAATATAAACCATGTTTAGAGAGCATTTTAAAGAATTAAATTGACACAGTCTTTGTATTCTAAGGCGACTTTGGAACTTTGTATCAGTGAAGAGAAACCCTAACTTCTTAGGCTCGCCAGGAGTGTTCATCCTGGAACTACTTGACTTGGGCCATGATGTGCATGAGCAAAAAGGATACTCTGTGTTGTGCTTTTCAATGACCAGGAAGCTGGTGCCCAGACTCCTGGACCTCTGCTATGGCTGCTTAAAAGAAAGAAGCACCTTGACAACTGTGCTTGCAAAAGGCAGCAGCAGAAGTGTGACCTCTTGGACCTGGTGTTTGTCCCGTCCTAAATCTGGCCCAGAGACATCTGCCCAACAGAAATTAGATCAGGGGCAGAACTCAAGCTGAAGGGGGTCTGAACATGTGGTCTTCACTTCTAGGCTCAGGCACGCAGCAAGCACACCTCTGTCAGGGGTCGGCATGGGACCCAGGGAGCCGGCCTGTAGGGCCTGCCACAGGGCCCACACCACGTATCTGCAGGATCATATGTTGAATGGTTTCTTTGCACTGAAGAGACTGGGTTCATAAGAAATTGCTGCATGGCCTCTCTGCACACTTGGAAGCCAAGTACTCACTGACATCCAGGAGGGAGCTCTCGATTCAGTGACACCCCTCATTGTCTCCTGCTAAGTGGTCACCTTTCTGCTGTCCCGCCCACTCCTTGAGCCACAAAGCTTCTCCCCACTGGTCTCATCAGAGCCTTTTCACATATTAGCCATACTTTGGGGTTCCTCTGAAGTGCTACCTCCCTCAGGAACCTTTTCATAGCTTTCCAGGCTCCTCTGAATTCCCTTTTTGTGTGTGTGTGTATGTGTGATTTCCAGCACTTATTGACCAGAACACTATTTTCATACACAATTGTATACACCTTGGATTCATTTCCCCATCCATCCATCCATCCGTCCATCCATCCATCCGTCCGTCCATCCGTCCGTCCATCCGTTCATCCGTCCATCCATCCATAAATGTTTACGAAGGCCATACAAGGTGTTTTGCTGAGCACTAGGTGGTGAACAAGACAGATATGGTTCCTGTCTCCTTAAAGCTTAAAGACTAGTGTGGAAAAGAAGGACATTAAGCAACTAAACAAACCTGCAAATATAGAACTACAGATCACAATAAGAGCTATGAAAATAAACATTCGGATGTTCACAGAGAGTAAATCAGGGGCCTATCTTAGGTTGGGTGGTAAAAAAAAGGCATCTCAGGAAGTGAAATGTAAAACAGGAAGCATCAGGAGGAATTAGCCAGGTGAATAGGAGGAGGAAAAACATTCCAGGCAGAAGGAGTTATATGTTTAAAGGCCTTGAATCAGGAAAGAGGTCAAAGCTTTTAGGAATGAAGAAGAAAATATGTTTGGGACATTGTGGTGTGAGGCAGGTGGCAGGAGTGTGGTAAGGTGAGAACTATAGGCAGATCATGCGGGGGCTTCCAGGATGTGTTAAGAACTTTGCATTTAAAGGAAAGGATACTAGAAAATATTTGAAGGATTTATGGTAGAGCAGTCATATGTGACCCAATTAATGTTTTAAAAGAATGCCCTAGTTATTCAATGGAAAATGGATCGCAAAAGAGCAAGAATAGAAGAAAAGAAACTAGCTAGGGAGCAATTACAAAAGCGTAGACAAGAAGTCACAGTGATTGGCCATTAATGATGGTTGCAGGGGAGAGGAAAAGAATGGCTTATAATTGAGACCATGAGCTTTGGCTCTTTTGTGAACACCAGACATCTTGCTTGGTGGAAACCTATAGCTGTCCTCAGTAAGTAAATATAATGAATCAATAAAGTAATTAGTTAATTAATTACATGCTGTTTTAATCTTTTAAATAGAGGAGCTGATCTATAATTTTAACTGGATCAAACATTTCACAACAGACGAGAAAGCAATTACATAGACACATAGTCAATCCGGTTTGTTTGCTAAGAAGACAGACTTGTTATAAGAGTCAGTCTTGTTACTTTGGCCATATTAACAACGACTGTATTTTTCCATGTATAAGAAACCCCCATGTATAAGACGACCCCTACTTTTGTAACACAACATTAAGAAATCAATATACGGGTTACTCCTGTGGATAAGACGACACACAATTTTTGGTCTAACAATTTTAGACAGAAGTATCATCATATACATGGAACGATGCAGTAACTCCAGGGTATACAACCTTTTGTCTTTCCTGGGCCTCATTGAAATAAGGAGGATTGTGTTGGGACAGACATAAAATACACTAACACTAACGATAGCTGATGAGCTAAAAAAAAAAAAAAAAAAAAAAGGTAGCAAAAAAAATCTCATAATATTTTAAGAAAGTTTATGAATTTGTGTTGGGTCACATTCAAAGCCATCCTGAGTTTCATGGGACCCGTGGGCCACTGGTTGGACAAACTGGAATGAACTAATATAGATCACATGGTAATCCAGAGTTATGGTTAGTCACTATAGTAGATTAACTGATAACTTCACTGCTGCTACTGATTGGCTCCATTAACTGACACATGGCCCTTGAAACCAATATAGCCATTGCCATGCTACCATTCATCCCCAGAATGGATTCTGGGTAGTCCTTGCTTCTTTCTGATGCTGGTTTGTGATTCAAAGTCTGGGGTGAAAGTTTGAGGTGAATCTATTTGTAGAGCATGGCTCAGGGGCTCATGTCCTTGCTGTGAGGAAGGTGGGAAAGTAAGCTTCCAGGGACGGAGGCAGGCTGGACTTCCCACCAAGATTTATAAAGGACAGAAGTTTCCAGACACAGGATTAAGGTTTGGATATTGGGATCCTAAAAATGAGTGAGAACTATAATCTATTAGCTCCATCAGTTCATAAAACAAACAAACAAACAAACATTTAATACCAAACTGTAAAAGGGGGCAAATTGCAATACATAGGACAGCCTATTAATAGAATGCAGTTTTGTTTTTTTGTAAAATAGAAAACTCACACTATTATCCATACTGTTTGTTTGTTTTTTTATTCATGGTGAAACTCTGCCTTGAGACAGTTTGATTTACAGAACTCTATTGGGAGCCCGTGTATGTGGAGGATCTGGGCTTTGGAGTAGCAGATTTGATCTTTGCACTTCAACTCTACCATGTAGCAGTTGTACGATCTTAGATAAACTAAATCTGAGACTTAAGGTCATCCTTTGTTAAATAGAGGAAGTAATTTGTAACTCTTAAGAGTTGTTGTAGGAAGGGATGAGTGAAACTGAAGATACAAACATGGAAATGTCACAGAGGGAAGAAGAAAGGGAAAGCAAAATCAAGAAAAATGAAAGAGCCCTACAAGAACTTTCTGACTCCATCAGAAAGAACAATATTAGAATAATAGGGGTACCAGAAGGAAGCGAGATGAAATCTTCTCAGAGTCTACTAAAACAAATATTGGGTGAAAACTTCCCTAACCTGTGGAAGGAATTAAAGCCCAAATCCAAGAGGAAATCAGAAGCCCTAACTACCTAGACCCTGGCAGATCTTCTCCAAGGCACATTGTTCTGAAGATGACAAAAGTCAATGACAAAGAAAAAATCCTCAAGGCTGCCAGGGAAAAACAAAACATAACTTTCAAAGGAAAACCTATCAGGCTGTCACCAGACTTCTCAGCAGAAACTCTGCAAGCCAGGAAGGAGTGGAGCCCATTCTTCAAAATATTAAAAGAGAGAAATTTCCAGCCAAGAATGAACTATCCAGCAAAATTAACCTTTAGATATGAAGGAGGAATTAAGGCCTTTACAGATATACAGAAGCTGAGGGAATACTCCAGCTCAAAATGGCACTCCAAGAAATACTAAAGGAGGCTATCTGACCTGAATCAAGAAATCAAAATAAATGGAGAAAAGTTGGGACAACAAAAAAATAAAAAGGAAAGAAGAAATGGATACAGGATATCCTCATATATCAATCATCACCCTGAATGTAAATGGACTGAATTCACCAATAAAGAGGCACAGGGTAGCAGACTGGATTAAA
>PVKE010043096.1:0-13491 GCA_004027555.1 Craseonycteris thonglongyai | reverse complement strand
GTTTAATTGGCCTACTAAATAGTCTAGAGATTACCATAAAATTACTCAACTTCATTTCCACATGTAATTAGTACCCTCACATAAACATCTTAATTTACCTACAAATAAACATAATTTATCTAAAAACTCTGGCTTTCCTCATTTTCTGTTTAAAACTGGGACAAACATTAATACATTAAAAAAAACAGTATACATAGAGACATCATTTTTAGAAAATTAGAACCTATATGCAAAAAACTAAACAGTGGTATTTTACAAAAAGACTTAAGGGGGAAGCCGGGATGGCTCAGTGGGTTAAGCGCTCACTTTGCAGCGCCGGGGACCGGGGATCGAATCCCGGCTCCGGCCCGTGCAGAACCATATGCTGAACTGGGAGCTCCCCCAGTTCAGTTCTCTCTCTGTCTCTGTATCTCTCTCTCTCTCTGTCAAAAATAAAAATAAATTAAAAAAAAAAAAAAAAGACTTAAGTTTACAAAAACAAACAAGATAATCACTTAAATATTGAAACTATTTCCCCTCATGCCTTCATTCTCTTACCTGTAAAACAAAAAACTGAGCAGAATTATAAGGTGTAGATTCAAAAGCATGAGTTCTGCAAAGGGGGAATCATTGATATATCCCAAATGCTTACGAGACCAATGTCTGTCATGTACTAGGTCCTCAATAGGCAGTTTGCTAAATGAATAAAAGTTAGCAGAATGAAGCTCCTCTTATTTTGCTTTCTTCCCATCCAATCAAAGTAAGGTATTATTTAAAAAATAGGATATAGGGACAGAAAGACTTTGAAAGCCACTGGAATAAATGTTCTTTGTAACAATACGTAGAGTTAAAAAGTCAACATCTTTTTGTTCCACTGTTTTCTAAGATGAAAACAAACCTTCAAACTGTAAGAAATAGCTTTAATAAGCTCATTTATGAGGCTGTCATATATATTCAATTATTACTAGAGTAATAATTTGAAAGAGAAAGAAATTAAGCATAAAGTGAAATCTAAGAAACGTTAAGCATCGCAAAATTGAAATAAAGTTCTTTACATATTCAAACAAAAGACCGTTTTTCCCTGACAATTAAAATGAAAATGTTTTATTCTAAACACATATTACAGCACACGAATGAACAATGGTAAACTGCAAAAACTATGATCTCCCTAAGTCTTAATAACCTCAAGTTGTCAAAGACATGTAATCATTACATAATTCTAAGGCTCATTTGGGCTAACAATTAATCCCAGTCTAATTTTATAAATTACAGGTAATAATCTGAAGTTCAGAAAAGTCTAGTAATTTGTTCAAGAGTCTTAATGGCAGAATTAGACCTAGAGTCCAGTTCTCCCTACTTTCCACCCAGTACTTTTCCAGTGCCGCTACTTCTAAGTTATTTCTTAAGGCAAGTCTGGTTACCGGTACTTACTGTACTATGAGCTTAGAGACCATCAAGTTTGAACCCCAAATAGGAATCCTCTAAAAGAAGATGACTTACCAACACCAAACATTTTAAATATCTTAAAATTTTATTTGTCAATCAATTATACCTCAACAAATCTATAGAAAAAAAAGTTTTAAGACACAACTCAATCCTTACCTAACCCTGCCCACAAATAAAAAAACTGATCAACCCTATTTCTGAAATTTAAATTGTCTTTTAATATAGAAAACCACAATCCAGATAAATAAATAAAATGTTTTATAATTTTCAGGTTAGAGCTGAATCTTAAAGTACTACTAACACTGGCCATTTTTCAATCTCCATTGAAACCCTCAAATTATGTGTGACTTCACAGAGTTTTAAATATCATCTAAATCAGGGGAGTCCAACCTTTTGGCTTCCCTGGGCCACACTGGAAGAATTGTCTTGAGCCACACATAAAATACACTAACACTAATGATGATAGCTAGTGAGCTTAAAAAAAACAAAAACAAAAATGAAGGACGGAAGGAAGAAAAGAAGAAGGAAGGAGGGAGGGAGGGAAAGATTACAAAAATATAAAGTTTACAATTTTGTTTTGGGCTGTATTCAAAGCCATCCTGGGCCACAGGCTGGACAAGCTTAATCTAAATGCTCATAATTGACAAATTTATACTTCCAGTCCAAACTTCTCAGAGCACTAATCTGCATATCCAATTACATGGGCATCTTAAAATTAACCTGTCCAAATGGACCTCTCTTTATCCCAAATCTCTACCAAAAAATGGAATCACTGAGTTGTCCAAGGGCTAGCCCCAAACCTAGAAATCATCTTAGATTCCTCCCCCTTTCCCTATAATCAATTATTTTGCAGGTACCGGTAACAATCATTCTACATCCAAAATATATCTTGACTCTGAAAACTTGTCTCTATTCCCAGTCTCTACACTGGTACAAATCATTACTGTTATTGACTTGAATTATTATTAGATTATTCCTTTTTCTTCCCCTCACTTCAACACTTGGGCCCTCTAACTTATTTACTACATAGCAACCAGTGACATTTTAAGAACCTACATCAGAGATCATGTCACTGTCTTGCTTAAAATCCTAGAATGCCTCCTAATGTATATGTACTTAAGTATGAAGGCCTTCATACACTGGCTTCCAGGCCTGGCACGACCCAGCTTCTGCTTCCCTCTCCAACCTCATCTTGTCCCACTCTTCCCCACTGCCAATTCTTAATTTCCCATTCACAACAGGATGTTTTTTTCAATTTCTCTAGTCCAGGAATTGGCAAAAGATGGCTGGCTGCCTTTTAAAATAAAGTTTTCTTGGAACACTGCCGAGCCCACTCACCATGTGCAGTCTATTGCTGTTTGCGTGTTACACAGCAGCAGACTGAGGAGCCAAGGCCAGCCAATGTACGGCTCAGAAAGCTGAAAACAGCGACTATCTGGTCCTTTACACAAAAAATGTTTTATAGGCATTCCCTCTGCCTGGAATGCTCTTCAACCCACTTTTCTCATGAGCGCCTTTGTCATACTTCAAGTCCCAGTTAAACATTACCACTTCCTCAGAGAGCCCTTAGAGCTGGGCTGTTACCCTCACCATTTGCCTCTCACTGTACCCTGTTTTCTTCATTATACAGTATCTTACAACTAAACATTCATTTACTTGTTTATCTGTTACTTGTTTCATGAATATAAAGATCAGATGCATTCTATTTACCAATATATTTCTTACACCTAAGTCGGAGCCTGGCAAATTAAAAATACTTTTGAATGTTGAATTCTGTGATAAGTCTTTTAAGGATACTTTTGAGGCTCTGACAAAATGATTTTTAATTTAAAAATTCTCAAAACTGCAAAGTAGCAGAACATTTTCTTCCCAGTATAACCATACTTTTAAAGTTATGCAAAAAAAAAATGTTAAAAAATAATCCTTGTAAATTCTGAAATGTTTACATATTTACTAAACACAAGATTTTTCTTATTGCAAGGCACAAAGGCCACATCATCCCCTTAGTTTTCCTTGTTGTCTTGAGAAATTCACTGAATTTCTTTGGGTCTCAGTTTCTTCAAAGGGAACACTCTTCTAGCTATAGGAAGTGAACACTACTGAGTTAAGAGAAATTAGCATTTAGCTTTTCTGTGCCTGCTTCAATTTCGTGAACTTATTTCCAAAGCCAATGATCAACTACTTTCATCCCAAGTGTCCTTCTTTCCCCTGCCCTCTGGCAGTTTGTAGTAATTTATTTCACCAAAACTGTCACTCAAAATGTTTACTATTCTCAACTTGAATTTAGGGTACCAACAATCTATAATAAGCCTGATTCCATGTAAAAACTGTATTTCCTATCAATTCCTCAACATGAAAAGATAGGCTCCAGCTGTTTATATACAAGGGCAGGCCAATAAATTTTACCTCCAATGTAATATGTTACATTAGACATATCTGGATAGAACTGGTTCTGTATAGTCACATAGTAGTCCTCTCTCCCATTCTTGACCTTGAACACACAGATGCTTACCTTTTCACACAGTACACATTGGAAGAGTGTTTAGATGTTTGGTTCAAACAGCATGCTGTTACTGAATTCTTAACAGCGAAAAAGTTCCTCCAATTGAAATTCACAAGCGAATGCAAGCCGTTTATGGTGATCAGTGTGTTGATGTGAGTATAGTAAGATGCTGGGTAAGGTGGTTCATCTGTGATCAAGAGGTGAAGTCTGCAGTGAGGAAATGGTTTCAAAAAAAAAATACTGATTTTTTTAAAGAAGATATTTCAAAAACTAGTGCAGCATTGGTAGAAGTGCATTGAAGTGTGTGGTGACTCTGTAGAAAAATAATTATGTAGCTTTGCAAATAAATGATGTAAAAATACTCCTTTTTTATTTCATTAACACGTTAAGCTCCATGTCAGTCACCAGTGACTGACACTGAACTTTCCATTCGGGCTGCATCAGTCACTGGTGACTGACAGTATACTTTTCGTGCAGGCCATGGTACTGTATGTTAACTGACAAAATTTAAAAATTTACATTCTATTAATAAATTTTAAATAAGTAAGATGTCCCGCTTGTCTTTCCATTTTAAAATGGTTATTACTTTTTTGTTTTCCTTCGCTATAATTTCTCCCTGTTTAGGGAAAATTTTCACTTTCACGGGTAAAGAAAAATCTTTTCTGCACTGGAACAAGAATCGCAGACAACTGACTGAATATAAAGCATTTCTAAAATGATACATTGTACAAATTGCTGTAAATAATATTCATACAGTAAATATATTCTATATATAAACATTCAGCGTTATTGCAACTTAAACAGATCTCCGGTAGCCAGCATTTCGGTGAAATCTGATATAACAGGCCAAGCAGTAAGCAAGACGAAACAGCTTGGGCGCTTAACGTGTTAAAATATCTTTTCTCATTCATTTTCTATTTAAGTGGAGGCAAAATTCATCACACTGCCTTGTACCATATCACTAAAAGGCTCATTTCAGTATAAAATAACTGTGCTCAAAAAAAAAATCTATAGGAGGGCTGTCCAGAAAAAAATCCAGCCATTCTATATTTCATAGTACATGGCTGGGTACTTTTCAGACAGCGTGTGTATGTATGTGTGTGTGTGTGGCAGTTCAGCTAACTGCTAAAAGTACAGTGAACAAAAAAACTGATGATCACATAGTAATGCTCTCAAAACAAAAAGATATATATTTCATGAGAATGAAGATAGTTACTGTTCTACCACAGAATCTTAAACCATTCCTTCACCTTCCAGACAGAAGGTAGAGTATTGAGACAGGCAGTAACTGATTTTTCATGCAAACTACACATATGCGTGTTTTATTGGAAACCTTCCAAAAAGTACCATTTGGTAAGATTTGAGATTTCCTAAATCAGGGGACAAATATTTTAGGCTACTGTATAACAGCCCTGCCTGTTAGTTAATAGACTTCTTTTGGTAGTGTCTCCATCACGTAGTAGTACTGTATTTATACCATTAAGTTTTTCATAAAATAATTAAAAATGAAATAAGATACATGGAAAACACAAAAATGAAAGCACAGATACTAACAACAATTCAAAACTTATTTCAATTGAAATAAAAACATCAATCACTAGATATGCTATAATTGGAACATTTCCCAGTCAGAAACTGACACTTTAAACAGGTTGAATGATTGTTTGCAAAAGAAGAAAATGAAGGAACATTTTCAGATGCTGGTGATATATCATTAATGCCTATGTAAAAGAAATAAGCTTACGAATTTAGCATATATATTAACTCTTTTAGTACAATCAACCTGAATACATGTTCTCTGGAATATATTATAGGGAACTGCCTATTATTTTGAAATGACAGCTGATCTTAGATACGAGACCACTTTAAAGTATGCTAAAGCTCTCAGTTACCATGGAGTTATTTATTCACATGACTTCAATTTCTACCTAACCATGTTGCAGAGTCCAAATAATCAATCACTTAAACTATGGCCTTACCTTCTCTCCTCACTTTTCACATAAGCCAATTCTCAATCCTAGCACAGTAACTACAGATGCTTTTTCTGCATCTGCAACCAAGCTGCAAAGCACTGCTTTAAAAAAAATTCATACATTTAGACCATTTCCTACTAAGCTATCTTTTCCCCCCAATTGGCAATTCCTTAATATATTCCCCACAGGGGCTACTCCAAGTCTCTTTATATCAGTTTCAGAAGATGCATGGCTTAATTATTAAATTCACAATAGTTTTAGAACTAAAGAACTTCAGAGACAGTACTGACAATTCCTTCATTTTAATTATATAAACCAAGACCTAAAATGTAAAGGTCTATACTGAGCCAAAGTACTTAAAACCCCTCAAGCATCCTCAATTACATCATATTTATTGCATCTTAATCCATTTGCTGCCTTAGGAGCAGATCAACATTAAAGTCAAAGACAGCCTGAAGCCACAATGACTAAATAATGTCCCATTATCTAGGCCACTTATTAGCTACATGGATCTCAAAAAAATCACCAATTATCTGTGCCTCAGTTTCTTCACTTGTAAAAAAGAGATTATAGTAGTATCTAGCTCATTGGATTGTGACCATTAACTAAGTTCATACATGTAAAAGCATTAGAACTAGAGCACAGTAACTAAGAGTCAGTTGTGATTATTCTCATCCTTTCCTATAGAACCTCTGACAAATGAAAACATGTCCCTCTTCTATCTTTACTTCACTGTTCTCAATCGCATGCTCTCTCCACATCTAAGAACTGAGTTGTTCCAATCTTCTCCCTTTCAACAGCATTAAGCAAAATTCTTCCACTCTATTTTCCTCTTTCTTTTGATGCCAAACTTCTTAAATGAGTCTTCTTTACTTCTCACACCTATTTACCATAGCTTGCTTTTGAAGATTTATTCCTTAGTTCTGAGGTTTTTGTTCTCTGAACTCCATTACTTATTCCTCAATATGTGTTACCAAATGCCAAACCTTGATCATCCGTTTTGAGTTCCTGCCCAAACTCTAAACCTGTGTATAATATTTCTAATTTACTTGGGCATCTCATTACGATCTCACACACGATTTCCCTCATATGTAGAATGATTTCTCAGGTGCCTGCCAACTATAAAAACTTCCAACATACTTAAACAAAATTTGTCTTCTTCTGTACCCATTTCAAGTCAGTTTTCACTATAACTTCACAGTATTTCTACTGGTGGTAGCATAATTCTCCCAGTAATCAAATTCTATCTTGTCTTCTTCAGAATTTCTGACATCATTCATTCATTTCTAGGCTACTGCTTTACTCATATTTTTCAGGGTTCTCTCCTGCTTTTAGCAAACATTCTTCCCTTTCTACAGTTCTATCATTCTCCTCTCAATCTTCTTAAAATATTGTCACATTATCTACTTAAAAATCTCCAATAAACCTCCACTGTAAAGTCCAAATTCCCTAGCTTGGCATTAAAGTTTTTCTACAATTCATTACCAAACCATTTTTAAACACTATAATCCACTAATCCCCATAAATTATTATGTAACTCAACTAAACTCTACCACCTAGGTGTACCCAAGTTATTTCAGTATAGTCATGTGATATCTGTCTGTCATTCCTGGAATGACTTCCATATTGTTCACTTACACCTCAAATTTGTCATGGCTCAGTTCAATCTGATCCTTTCCCATGAAATCTTACAGCCCAGGGTAATCTCTCCCTCACTGGAATTCCTAAGCCATTTATTGCCTATACAACTCATTTACCACTTAATTATGCCTTACACTGTTATCTAAATGTGTGTATCATCTCCCACATCAGAGTAAAAACAAACTTAAGAAGGGGGTAGTTATCATGTTATCTCTTTACACCTACTATATTTTCCTAAAAAGTTTGTGCACAGTAGGCACTTAAAAACTGTTGATTGCATGAAGAACACAATCTCCTGCTTTATGAGCTACTAGCTAATTAACTGCTCATGTAACCCCACTTAAGAGAAAAAACTTGTAGAAGGAATAGTAGGAATAGAAAAGTGACTATTCTGTAACTGCTAGATTGTTAATGATTCATGCAAGAATCATCAATGGATGCTAAAACCATCACATGAAAGTTTCTTGGGGAACAGGCTATTTATACAGTCTCAAAATATCTGAACAAATTACTTATGAATTACAAAGGGAAAAAAGGTACCTTTACAGTGAAGAAATCTGGCGGACACCAAGTGATCAAAGTTAACATCACCAATAATGGGATAAACTGACATCATGTGCCTCCTGATGTGATGCACTGAGGACACAACATCACTTATGTATTATTCCTGCCAAAAATGCATAACCTGAAACTAGTCATGAGGAAACAATCAGACAAACCAAACACTGAGGGCAATCTACAAAACAACTGACCTATACTCTTCAAAAATGTCAATGTGCTGAAAGACAAAGAGAGGCTGAGGAACTGTGAGTGATCCTGGATTGGATCCTGGATCAGAAAACACAAACTGCTATAAAGGACATCACTGCTACACAGGACAACTGGTGAATTTATACGTGGACTGTATTAGATAACAATATTATATTAATCGTAAACTGCCTGATTTTGAACACTGTTCTTTGGTTAAGCAAGAGAATTTTCTTGTTCTTAGGAGAAACATTCCAAAGCATTTGAGGGTAAATAAATCTAAAACTTATTCTCTAATTGCTCCTCAACAATATCAATAATAGTAATGACAAGTTTCATTAAAAGATTGGCCAAATGTGGCAAAATGTTAACAACTGGTGAATCTATAATAAAAGAGATTATTATCTTATTGGTGCAATTTTTCCATTTTCTAAAAATACAATTTAAAAAATAAATACTCTTCATACCACGCAAAAACTTTGAGAAGTTTTCATTTATCTGTGGTATTTATGTTATCTGACAATGTCAAAGCAAGACATACTTGCAGTGGAAGAGTTTGCTCTGTAAAAACATATGTTCTAAAAAAACCAAAAAAAACCCAAAAAAACAAATACAATTTTTGGAACCAAAGAACCATTTTATAATGTTAACAGCCCACCATTATTTTATGTTTAATTCACATTTCTGTAGTAAAATTCTGTTAAATGAATAAAGGCAATTTCAATTGGTAAAAAGTATAAGACAATATTTTTTAAACAATATAGTTTATTTTCAAATATACAGAGAAAGTAGAGAAAGCTAAAATGGGCTGACTAAGCCTTTTAAGAAAAAAATTATCTGTAATTAACATTAATAAGCATTTATAAATTACTGAAAGTTTGCTTCCTTAATTATGATTATAGGGAATATTTACTATAGATCACAAATTTCATCTTCCCTCAATTATCAAAAATTCTGATTTAGCTGATTATAAGTTTTGAGTGAAGTTTTGTAATACAGTCATTAATTGCTTATTATTTCTAGGCTTCCTGGAGCCTTTAAAAACAATACTTCTAGTCAAAGTAAAATATGGTATAAAGGGTTTTCTAAATTCAATATATTTAGCAATAGTCCTTTAAAGTTGGATACCTTATTTATGAGATGTTCGGTAACAACTTCTCTTAGTCCAGTGTAGAGCTTTTCTCCATGTTTATGCAAAACCATTGTATATGCATTTCTATAGAGCTCCTCAAAACTAAGACCACTGTTATTCTTACGCTGGATTTCTTGAATTGCATTTTTCAGAAGGTCCCAAATGCTGTTTACATATTTTTCATCCATGGTCATCTGTAATATCCAAGAGAGAGAAAGAGACAAAAAAAAAAAAAAAAAAAAAAAAAAAAAAAAAAAAAAAAAAAAAAAAAAAAAAAAAAAAAAAAAAAAAAGAAAAAAAAAGAAAAAACCAATGGTTGAAAATCTGTCTGTATTTATCCATATAGTAAATATTTTATTATATGGCTATGATGATAAGCTGTATGACTTATAGAAATGTTAACAATCTGTTTTAACAAAAACAAAGGGATACATTGAAAAAGTTTTTCAAGCTGATAGAAGCAATTTTTGAAAACCCTTTAAGATCTCCCTCCTTTCTTATCTGAAGCAGAACCCTCTATTTTAAATAAAATCATGATCCCTGATGTTATTAACTTGCTTTAGCCAAAAATTTATGACGAGTCCTTTCCCCTATGTTTATTTAGTAGAACACAAGCTGAGATTTCCTTTCCTGGAGATTTATGAAGCTTCTTAGCAAATTAAAGATTGGGAGAAAATCTGAAACTAAAAACATAATAAGCAAGCAAAAAACAAAACAAAAGCCCACCACATTTTGTTTAACCTAGCACACTCTCATTTCCCTCCATTCCCAGCTCCATAGTCCCTCATTTGTAACTACCTGTCACTTGTCCCTCTCTTCCTCCCTCCAAAATACATGCTGTTTCTAAACCTGAACTGCCCACCTACTCTTCAGCTGCACCCAAGTAGCTGAAAGTAAAAGAAGAATAACATAACATGCGCCCAATCTCATGAGTCCGATGAGTCCGTCTCAGTTTAAATTCATGATCACTAATTACAAGTGGGCCCTTGGTAGGTGACCAGATGTACCCTTTATAACCGAACAGAAAACACTACTGTCCCATTTCAAATGGCACCTCTGGTTGGCTTTGCCTTAGGCAACCCCACAATCCTACTTTTCTAGTGTACTAACCTAATTCTCCTAGATGGTTTGACACCACCTTCTCCATCCTCACTCTAGGATAATGACTTGCTTCCTGTTCCATTGAGAAAACAACCTGAAGAGAAACTGCACAAACTCTAAATATATTCACTAACCTATCTGATTGTATACCAATCTAACCTGCTAGTTCTTGTAATCAAGTGCCAAATTCCTATATTCAAATGATATCACAGAGGCAAATTCTATGAACTTTTTAGAAATGCAGAATTTCAGACCCCAACTCAGACCTACAGAACCATATCTGCATTTTAACAAGAACCCCAGGTGATACCTATATAGAACGAAGTTTATTTAACAAGTGCTGCTTTAGTTACATCCCAACTCACCTATTCAAGGAACCCTCCCTTAGCAATCGCCCTTCCTAGCATAATTAGTTTTTTTCCTCTCGGCGAGCTAATTTCCATCTGCATTCAAAATCACCAGTTTCCAATAATAAAAACAAACAAATCCTCACAACCCCACATATTTCTCTACCACCACCCAATTTCTCTCTTTTCCATTTACAGCAAAATTCTGGGAGAGAGGAGGAGAAATATTCTATGTTGACTGGCTCCAAGTCTTATTTTTCCCATTATATCCTGAATCCACTCATAAGGATTTCATCTCTAACTAATTTCACTGAAATTACTCTTGAAAAGGTCACCAGTGACTTCCATATTGCTAAATCTAATGGTCTAAGTCTGAATTATGTTACTTGACATATCTGGCAGCAACTGAAAGAGCAGATCACTCCTACTCCTTGAGTCAGATTTCTCAGGTGCTTCCAAACACTGCAATCTCAATTTTCTTCCTGTTCCACTGGCTCCTATTTGTCAGTCTGCTGACCCATTCTTACTCATCACAACCTCCAACCCTAAGGTTCAGGTTCTAAACTTCCTGTCTATCCACAGTTAGTTTTTTTGTTTTTGTTTCTTTTTAAATTTTGCTCAGTATAAATTTTTTTTTTAAGATTAATTTTGTTGTTTTTGACAAGAGACAGAGAAGGGGGAGGGCCCAGAGCATTCTCTACAATTGTAGGTCCTCAGTTTTCAACATGGTTTCCTTCCATGCAGGTAGGCAGGGCCGCACAGGGTGGGAACTGGGCTGGGGGCCTCCCGCATGGGAGGCACATACCCTCAAGCCAGGGGCCAAACCAGGGGTGTCCTGCGTGGGAGGCACACTCCAGTTCAGTATATGGCTCCACACAGGCCAGGGCCAGGATTCCATCGTCGGTCCCTGGGGCCTGCAGAGCTATCCTGGCTTCCCCCACAGTCAGTTTTTAAAAGGTGAAGATCTCACCTATTCTTATGGCTTTAAGTTAACCTCAAACTTTGTATATCCTGTTTGGCCATCTCCCCTTAATACCAGTCATATATTCAGCTAGCACTCAATATTTCTACTTGAATGCCTACTGGACACCTTAAACTTATCAAGTCAAAAACAGAAACCCTAATCTTTTCCCCTGAGTATGCCTCTTCTGCAATCTTTTCCAAATGAGGAAATGTCCACTCCATCCTTCCATGTGCTAAAGCCAAAAAGCTTGCAAACTTCTTTACATTCTTACCTCACTTCTAATCCAACAGGAACTTCTGTTGTCTACTCTCAGAATGTACCCAGAATCAAACTTTTCCCCTCTTCTACTGTTACAAACCTAAACCATCATCATCTCTCAGATTATTGCAACAGTCTCTTAACTGGTTTGTTTCTACTCTTAGCCCAACACTACAGAGCAGTCAGACTGACCTTCTGCAAACATAAATCAAATCATGTAACTCATCTATTCACAACCCTCAAATGACTTAGAAGTCCTTCCACTATCCTACAAAGGCTTATTCGATCTGATAATCTTTCACTTCAGCTAGTCTTTCTCCTTGCTCACTCTGCTCCACCCACACATGCCTCCTTGCTGTTTTCTGGAATCCATTCAACACATTCACTTTGAGATACGTGTATTTGCTTGCTACTTTCTCTGAAATATTCTTCCCCTAGATATGTGCATGGCTCATTCACTTATCAAACTCAAAAACATTGCTCACCTGTCACCTTAAAATGAAGTTTTAACTGTCCACTCTATTTAAAATAGCAGCTGCCTCCTATTAGTGACCCCCAAATTCCAATCCCACTGGCCTCCCTAATCACAGGCCAAATGTCAGCTCCTTCATGAAGCCAAGGATATTTTTCACTGCTGAATCCCTCAACCACTAAAATCATACCTGGCAAATAACAAACATTTACACTTATTAATTGATTTTCTGCTCGTCTCTTGACAAAGGAGCTCTTTTTGTGTTACATAAAACTTACAAGTTCTGCATTCACAAGCTGGGAAACCCTGCAACAAGTACTCATCAGCTTCACACATACTTCTAACTTGAACATGACAGAAACTGAGTTGGTAGAGTTCACCCTAAAGAGGGCAGAAAGAAACTTTTGGAGGTGATGGATATGCTTAGTGTATAGATTATGTTGATGGTTTCACAGGTGAATGCTTACCTCCAAACTCATCAATCTGCATATATTTAAATATGTACAGGTTTCTTGTATGTCAATCATACCTCAGTAAAGAGGTTTTAAAAAAGAATCCTCTCCAAGTCATATCCAATGGGTATGAATGTGAAAGAGGAAGAAGTAGATAGGCAAAATAGTTCTTTCATTTTACCAATGAAATACCAGCTCAACTATCAATCTAGAGGGTTTTTAGGCAGATGACTCAGAGTCTTATTACTTTAATCTATTCTGGAGAGCTTAAAAGGAAACTTTTTAAGAGGATATTGGGGAAGCCAGGATGGCTCAGTGGGTTAAACGCTCACTTTGCAGCGCCAGGGACTGAGGATCGAATCCTGGCCCCGGCCCGTGCGGAACCATATGCTGAACTGGGAGCTCCCCCAGTTCAGATCTCTCCCTGTATCTGTATCTCTCTCTCTCTCTCTCTCTCTCTCTCTCTCTCTCTCTCT
>PVKE010043095.1:0-13492 GCA_004027555.1 Craseonycteris thonglongyai | reverse complement strand
AGGAGGGGGGAGGGAGAGTTGTGGTGGGAGCGGGGAGTGGGCACCAGATCTATGGTGTTAGAGGGGGACCTGATTCTGGGAGCTGGGCACATAATGCGATGCATGGGTGATGTGATGTGCAGTTGTACATCAGGAAACTGTCTGATTGTTACCAACCAATGTCACCCCATTAAATTTAACAATAAAATATAATAATATTAAAAAAAAAAAAGATTTTATATATTTTTTTAAGATTTATTTTATTGATTTTGACAGAGAGAGAGAAAAAGAGGTAGAGAAAGACAGAGAGAAGGTGGAAGGCCCAGAGCTGTCTCCATAGTTGTACGTCATCAGCTTTCAACATGGTTTCATTCCACACAGGTGGGTGGGGCCATACAGGGCCAGAACCAGGCCGGGAGGCCTCTTGCATGGGAGGCACGCCCCCTGGAGCCAGGGACCAAACCAGGGGGCGAGAACAGAACTGGGGTCCTCCTGCATGGGAAGCACACCCCAGTTCAGCATATGGGTTAGTATGGGTGGGGACCAGGATTAGATCCTCAGTGTTTGGGGCTTCAAAGTGAGTACTTAACCCACTGAGCCATCCCAGTTTTCCTTGAATTTATAATTTTAACCAGGTTTTTTAAACTACCATAGTATTTCCTGAAAGGTTTTTAAAATCTTTTTCTCCTCTCCTATTTTGTAGATATTAATTTACATTTATTAGTCTGCTTTAAAATATCCTATAGCTCAGAACAATTTTGTTTATGGTTATAAAAAGCCTGTGTCTCTTACTAAAATTATATTTTTGTTGCTATTTTTTCAGATAAATTAAAAATATCTTATTCTTCAATGTCTAATCTTTTATCATTACATTCCATGCATATGTTTCTTTAACTCAGACATTCTTGTCTAGGGCATTTTTGTCACCAGAAATTTAATGAGTATTTTTTAAAGTGAGTTCTTCATCTCTCTTTATCACATTCATGTTTTCTTCTACTTATTTGAATATATTAATGATGATTATACTATTTTAATATTTTCTATCAATGCCATCATTTGTTGTATCTCTGACTATATTGATTTCTATTTTCCTTATCATAAGCTACTATATTTTCATGATATTTTGGCACCTCTTATAATTTTTGATTATGTGTCAAACATTTATTTTGAGTGTATGTCAAATTATAAATTTGACCATTTTGAGTACTGTATAGCTTTTTGTAACTTATAAATATTCTTGAGCTTTCTTTCTGGGATATGCTAAAATTATGTGTAAATGTTAAAATTAACACCAATATAAGTATAGTATATATTACCAGAGGGGTGACAATAAGGGAGGATGTTTATTGTTTAGGAGAATTTATTATAATGAATGATTAAGTAAATGTAAAGACTCACAAATATAACGAAGGAGGTTCTGGAAATGTATCAGAGAGAGTTGGCAAGTGAAAAATTGTCAATGTCTAGAATGCCTGGGATGCTTAAAAGAGAAATGTATCATAATTGACTTTATATTTTTTATTATTATCTGTTGTGCTATATATGAAGTAAGTGTAAAGCAAACCCCTCTTATAGCAGTACCTAAAACCTCAATAAAAAAACAAACCCTACATGTTCTACAATGTAATAACATTTGGAGTAAGTGCATTTGGGCTGGTTATCAGTCAAAGACCATAGCAAATTCACAGATGTCTAGAAAGAATAATTCCCAAAATAAAAAGAGTGTAAATTGAACATGGATTTGACCATTTTTGTGAGATCCAAATTTTCTAGACAAGGTGGGAGCAATTCTCAAGAACTTTGTTGTGATGAAATGCTTGTCTCCAATGGCTTGAGACCTTGGGAGCATGGGATCTGGGGACAGTATTACAACTTCAAAGCTTAGGAAAACTTCTATGAAAAAATTTTGCACAAACTATGATAAATTGTAACACATTTTTATAGTTTGAAATCAGAAGAAATTAGTTCTGTTTTTGTCTATCCCAGTTTACTACATGATTAGGAGAAATTACTTAATCTCCAAATCTTTAAAAGTAGTATGTCTAACTTTCTGTCCTACTCTAAAATTTTAGAACTATAAATACCAAAATCTTGTTACCAATTATGGCACAATAAAGCACAGAAAAATAATCATTAGCTCTTCTTTTCCTTAAATATTTTAAAATTAATTATTAAATGTACTGGGGTGACATTGGTCACCCCAATTATTACATACCCCCAAAATTACATAGGTTCCAGGTGTAAAAGTCTACATTACATCATCTATGTGTTGCATCCTGTGCTCACCACACAAAGTCTTTCTATCACCACATATTTGATGCCCTCTCTGAGTTCCAGATTTCCTTTCAGGCTAATTCTGTCTTCACAGAGTTAATTACAGAAAAGCAGTGACTCTAGAGTTAGGTATTAAAACGTTTTTCTGCACAAATAAATGAATGGGACTTTATAAAGCTAAAAAGCTTCTGCACTGCCAAGGAAACAATCAACAAAGCAAAGAGGCAAACAACCAACTGGGAGAAAATGTTTGCAAACAATGCCTCTGATAAAGAACTAATATAAAAAATATACAAAGAACTTATACAACTCGACAATAAGAAAAAGCAAGCAATCTAATTAAAAAATGGGCAGACAGCCTAAGAGGACACTTCTCTCATGAAGACATAAATATGGCCAACAGATATACGAAAAAATGCTCAACTTCACTAGCAATTAGGGAGATGCAAGTAAAAACCACAATGAGATACCATCTTACACCTGTTAGAATGGCTATAATCAATAAGACAAGGAATAAAAAGTGCTGGAGAGGCTGTGGAGAAAAAGGTACCCTCATACACTGCTGGTGGGAATGTAAACTGGTACAACCACTATGGAAGGCTGTATGGAGATTCCTCAAAAAATTAAGAATGGAATTACCATATGACTCAGCCATCCCTCTACTGGGTATCTACCCAAAAAACCTGAAAACCTTAATCTGCAAAGATTTCTGTATCTGCATGTTCATTGCAGCACTGTTCACAGTGGCCAGAACCTGGAAACAACCAAAATGCCCTTTGATAGATGACTGGATAAAGAAGATGTGGTACATTTACACAATGGAATACTACTCGGCGATAAGAAATGATGAAGTACAGTCATTTGTGACAACATGGATGGACCTAGAGACCATCTTATTAAGTGAAATAAGTCAGACCGAAAGAATCAGGAAACATATGACCTCACTTATAGGTGGAATATAAAACTGAAAGTAACAAAGAAACAAAGACTTATGGACACAATAGTTTGGTGATTGCCTGAGGGAAGGAGAGGAGGGGGGAGGGAGAGTGGCGGGGGTGGGTACCAGATATATGGTGATGGAAGGAGAGCTGATTCTGGGTGGTGAGCACATAATGCAATACATAGGTGATGTAATATATATTTTTACATCTGGAAACTTTCTAATTGTTACCAACCAATGTCACCCCAATAAATTTAACAATTAAAAACAAACAAACAAACAAACAAAAAACAGTTTTCAAGTGATTTCACATTAAATAACAATTGTGATCATTTATGGAGCACTTACTAAGTACTGTTAATATTACTGTTAATAATAAATTCTTGCTCAATTGGTTTTCAATATATCATAGTCTTTGTTAACACACTTAACATATGAGAAAAGAATGATCATGTGAAAGCTTATGTCAGAGAAGAGCAGTTTAGTTATATGTCATAGAAAGAACTGAAACTATAAGCATAAGCTTTGTAATTTCATCCATGAATTTCAGGGAAAACAAATAAAACCAAAAGAAAACTAAAAGACTGATATTGCCAAAGAGTCATTTTCTACTCTCTTATCTCTGTTAAGCTGAGAGGAACTTCTATTTCCAGGATCTCTTTACACATTTCATAAGGCAGCATTTTTATTCCCTAGAAACAGCTTGAAATGAAGCAACAGAAATTCTTAAGAGAATTGTCAGCGTGTTTTGCTAAATTCTTAACTCTAATGCTACTTAGATTTTCAGATGTCCTGGGAATATTTCCAAGTGTTTCTCCATATTTCTGCTTGCTTCAGTCAATACTTCATTAGGCACAATGGTTTTGTAGAACTCAGCCATGAAATTTTATGAGTAGGTTTTCCATCCTCTTGCATCATTAAAAGACAAAGGGTCTCTGCACAATTTACTAGAAAACTTCAGAAAATATTTCTTTTGGATATAGTGAATTAAGCCAATATTGTTATATATTTATTGTCTGATATTGGGAAGCTGGCATGGTAGCGAGTTAAATGCTTGCTTTGCAGCCCGGGGCCTGAGGATCAAATTCCGGCCCCAGCCCATGTGGACCCACATGCTGAACTGGGGAGTGCCTCCAGTTGTGTTCTTGCTGGGGCTTATGTGGGAGGCTTCCAGCCTAGTTCCTGCCCTGTGCATCCCCAGGCCCACCTGTGGAGTGAAACTACATGGAAGACTGCTGCTGTCAACTATGGGGAATGCTCTGGGCCCTCCCACTTCTCTCTGTCTCTCTCTGTTTGTCTCTCTCTATGTCAAAAGACAATAAAAATATATCTTAAAAAAAAGAAAAAGACAAAAAACAAATTTGCAGAATGGAGTTGTTAAAAGAGTGGTGGGAGTACTAGTGCACACAGTTTGATTGTATGAATTATTATTAGTATATGTGCCAAATTTCAGCCTTCGGTACTTATGTTTGTGTTCTTTAAGATAT
The DNA here is from genome assembly GCA_004027555.1 of Craseonycteris thonglongyai. NCBI lineage: Eukaryota > Metazoa > Chordata > Mammalia > Chiroptera > Craseonycteridae > Craseonycteris > Craseonycteris thonglongyai. Next base: position 8,812 of record PVKE010043095.1, on the reverse strand, counting down.
TAATGGAGAAGCTTGTCAAAAATGTAAAAAACCTCAAGTATAGATAAAATTAAATTTTGTACTATCATTAATTTCCTCACAAAACAAGGGAGAACAGATTCAAGCCATTTTGGAAGAGATGTTAGCAATTTATGGGGACTGTTGCCCTAGAAAATCTACGGTTTACAAGGGGCATAGATTTTTCAAGCAAAGCAGTCAATTGAAAATGAACTTGGTCCTGGATGCTCTGTTGAGGCCACTTCTCAGACATTGTTTAAAAAAGTAGACAAGGAAAGCCGGAATGGCTCAGTGTGTTAAGCTCTTACTTTGCAGCCCCAAGGACTGAGGATCGAATCCCAGGTTCTGCCCATGTGGACCCATGTGCTGAACTGGGGTGTACTTCCCATGCGGGAAGTCCCCAGTTCTGTCTCCCCCCCTGGTTGAGCCCCTGGCTTGAGGGGGCATGCTTACCATGCAGGAAGCCTCCAACCTGGCTCCCACTCACCTGTGTGGAACAAAATCACGTTGAAAACTGATGATGTACAACTATGCAGACTTCTCTGGGCCCTCTCCCTTGTCTCTGTTTCTCTCTGTCTCTGTCTCTCTCTGTCTCTGTCAAACACAATAAAAAATTTGTTTTAAGTTGTCAAACTTATAGTGGATGGTGGCAGATTAAATTTAAAACACAGCTTACAGAAATGGTTGGAGGATAACCTACAACCATTTTGTACTATTCTTCATTAGCATCTAAGGATGTCAAGAGTCACTGCAAGGTGAGTACTGAGAATGCTCATGCTGCTTCGAAAACAATAGTGTGTTGAGGTTTCATGACAGTTTTTGGACCTCTGCAAAGGCAACAAAGATGAAGTTTTAAACTGAGCTTTCACTGGAGATAAAACTTGAATTCATTATTATAAGCCTGAGTCAAAGCAAGAGTCCATGCAGTGGCATGAAAAGAGTATGTCACCCCCTAAGAAGTTCAAAGTGTCACAAATGGCTGGAAAAATCATGGCTACTGTTTTTTGGGATACAGAGGATATCCTGCTGATCGGTTCCAACGATAATAGTGTCACTATAACTGGAGAGTACTATTCCAGTATGCTGAAACAGTTAAAAGAATCTGTAAAGGAGAAAAGAAGAGAAAAATGGACCAAAGGAGTGCTGCATTTGTATGACAATGTGTCCATGCACGAGAGCAATGTTCAGTTGACTATTCTTCATGATTGTGGCTTCTAAACATTAAACCACCCTCCCTATAGTGACTATAGTCCATGCCTGGCTCCATCTGATTACTATTTGTTCCCAAGTATGAATAAACAGCTTTAAGGTAAGAAATTTACAGATGACAAATAGATTAAATCTACAATTTGAGGGCAAATACAAAACTTTTTTTTCAGTGGTATAAATAAAGTTATTGAAAGATCTGAAAAGTATATTAAGGTTAAGGGTGAATATATTGACAAGAAAAAATAATAGTTTTGTTTTTTTTTTTATCCTTCTTCCCCTTAATTTTATGAATTTCTCAACCATTCCTTATACTTATTTTCCCTATTTTACAGGAAATACAGCTTTAAAGAGGTAAAAGTGGCTAATACAGTCACACGGCTAGTGTATGTCAGAAACAGATTAAAAATTTGTATGTGTCTAGTTTCATAATCTGAGCATTATTTTCTCAGGAGATAAGAGTTCTAGGCCCCTGGTTGTTAATTACATGATGAATTAAATTTATATTGCATTATTGAATTTCAGCATTGGCTATTTTTACAACAATTTTATTGTTATTATTGTAGTTTTGAGAAAAAGGGTTTGAGATATCCAATGATAAACTTTATATATTTAAGTGTTGCCTTTACTATGTAATTTTGCAATAACAAATATATAATTAATTTTTTCACATGAACATGATATAAATTGCGTATATCACTATGAGCCTAGGTTTCCAAATATCTAGAGAGAGGACCATAATAACTAATTGCATATGTTTGAGAAATGTTTAGAGGACACAATATATAGATATCTTAGTATATTTATTCATATTCTGCTGTGTTCAATAAATACTATTTCCTTTGCAATTTCTCCCACTATTAATGTAAATGAAGAAATTCCTATGTGAACACTGATGGAAAATATTTAATCTCAACTGACTTATTTCTATAACCTAATTAATGGTATTGATTTTGTCTATCATTAATTTATAATAAATGAATATTTTTGGGTAGTGTTAGATCCACTTATGTTGGAAGCTACATTTTCTTGGACCGCTTTCCATGTATATTTGTAAATAATTGCTGACAAAAAAGAAGAAGGAGAAGGAGAAGGAGAAGGAGAAGGAGAAGGAAGGAAGGAAGGAAGGAAGAAAGGAAGAAAGAGACTGGGAAGGTAGAAGGAAAATAGCAATCATCCCTTGGAAGCTTAGCACAGTCAGATAAAGTAACAAATCTCAGTGATGCTCATTGGGTCCTACTTTCTCCTCTTCTGCATATTGTATATAGATCTTCTCAACTTCTACAATAGCAGTGAAATATTTTCTTCTTTCAAATATTTTCTTTTCTGAAAAAGGAAGCTAATTATTTGGAAAACCAAATATGACATTATTAAGTACCAACTGCATCTCAACATTTGTCCTGTTTATTGCTGTTTTAATTACAGAAACCTATTTGAACTAGTTAAATAAATGGAGTAATCTATTGGATAGAGACTGAGATATCTTTCAGAGACCTAGTAAAGTTGTGTTTACTTAGTACTGACATCTCAAATTAGAAGTAGTCAAGAAACTTGACTCATATCTCTTCTCCTGTACTCTGCTTTTCTCAGTGAGATACTCCTTTTATGCATTCCTTCATTGCTGATAGACTTTATGCTTCTCTATGTTTAAAGCACTTATTTTACAACTTCTGAGTCCTACTCAAAGGATATTTTTGACTCCCTTATTCATTATTTCTTAAAAACTTGGCCTTCTGTTCAACAGCCATCGAGTTGAGATGTGCCCAAAGTAATGGCAGCTATCTTACTTCTCCAAGGTGGAAACCAAGAGAAAGATAGTATCATGACCTGTGCAGATATTCCCAGAACTTTTTCCTCAGCATTGTGTGGGATGGTCAAGCATTAATCTAGGTAATATTATAAATAACATTGAAGATCAAGCCAGTTAGAAGGCTGAAAACTATAGTCACTTCATGGATGACTTGTGCTCATTATTTAAATCCAGTCTTCTGTAACTTTTAAGCTCAAACTCTTAGAATCATTATAATACAAATATGAGCACATAATGCGATGCATGGGTGATGTGATGTGGAGTTGTCCATTGGGAAACTGTCTGATTGTTACCAACCAATGTCACCCCATTAAATTTAACAATAAAATATAATAAAAAAAAATAAAAAAAAGAACATTTGGAGGGAGAAAACTTTTTCTCAAATATGAGCTAATATGAACACTGAATTCAGATATTGAATTTGTTCTTGGAGGGAGGGAGAATTTGTTCTTGGAGGTAGGGAAGGAGAGAGGGAGGGAGATGAGGCAAGATGAGATAAGATGAGACAAGACAAGACAAAAACTAAAAGGGATGAGAGATGGAGAGAAAGAAGAAAAAAGTTTGCAGATCTGAACTTTTTAGAAGTTCAACCATTTAGCAAATTGCTACACTTAATAGAAATCATTGGATCCTTATTCATAGAGGCCTAAATTCATGCTTTTAAAATATTTATTTGGGGGTTGCTGGGCTGTGAAGAATGAATCCTGGCCCTGGCCTGTGCGGGGCCACATGTTGAACTGAGATGTGCCCCCAGTTTGGTTCTTGCTGAGGTGAGCTTCCCATATGGAAGGCCCCCCAGACAACTATGGAGACTGCTCTGGGCCCTCCCCCTTCTCATTCTGTCTCTGTCAAAAACAATAAAATAAATCTTAAAAAATAAAATATTTATTTGTAATGATGAAAATTATAAAAAAACTACTAATACATTTATTACCAGGATAGAAAATTTTAAATGTTTTTTTTAATTTTGAATTTTTATAAAAATTTATTTGAGCCAAACAGACAACATATGATGGGGAGCAAGATCTCAAATGCTCCCCCAAATTTTAAACTTCACATCCAAGAGTAAGAAGGGAAAAATAATGCTGTGTTCTAGATGGGATATGGTTTATTTTTTGCTTGTTTGTACATTAAGTCTGACAGAATTGTGTATGGATACGTGGCATCATGAGAGAACTGGCCTATGTACTATGGACTATGTACTATGGAGAGGACTGAGAGCTATGTACTATGATTAGTTCATGTTCCTTTAAAGTGTTGTATTCCTTTAAAAGTACATGCACTAATCATAGTACATAATTCTCAGTTCTATAGGCCAGTTCATGGGTTGACCTTGAGACCATCATATTAAGCAAAATAAGTCAGTCTGAAAAAAATTAAGAAACATATGACTTCTCTTATAGGTGAAATAGAAAACTGGAAGTAACAAACAAAAAACACATGGACCCAGTCAATAGTTCAGTGGTTACCTAAAGGGGTAAAGGGGGAGGTGGGTGGGAGAGTAGGGTGGGGTTGGGGGGTAGGGAGGAGGCATGAAATATATGGTGATGGAAAGAGAACTGACTTGGGGTGGTGAGTACATAATGCAACATATAGATGATGTAATGTAGAATTGTACACCTGAAACCTATGTCACCATCCAATGTCACCCCAATAAATTGATAAATTTAACAATTAACAAAAATGGGGGAAGCCGGGATGGCTCAGTGGGTTAAGCGCTCACTTTGCAGCCCTGGGGACCTAGGATCGAATCCCGGCCCCAGCCTGTGTGGACCCGTATGCTGAATTGGGGAGTGCCCCCAGTTCGTTTCTCACCGGGGTGAAGACCCTGGCCCAGTTCCTGCCCTGTGCAGCCCCTTGCCCACCTGTGAAATCAAACTATGTGGAAAAACCAATGATGTGCAACTTTTCTGGGCCCTCCCCCTTCTCTCTGTCTCTCTGTCTCTCTGTCTCTCTCTCTCTCTCTGTCAAAAACAAGTTTTAAAAATTAACAAAATAATTAAAAGTATCCTGCCCTGTGCAGCCCCATGCCCACCTGTGGAATGAAACCATGTGGAAAAACCAATGATATGCAATTCCCCCTTCTCTCTGCTTTTCTCTCTCTCTCTCTCTCTCTCTCTCTGTCAAAAACAATAAAAATAAATCTTCAAAAAAAAAACAACAAAACATAAAAAGTAAAGTGCTGTATTCTTATGCATAAGGGAACCACATTAGCTATTTTATTCCTGAAATGTAAATGAATGGCTCAACAAAGGATAGAAATTATTTGATAGTTAAAAGGTTGTCTTGAGAGGGAAAGGCAATTCATTATGTCTCTATGACTTCAATAGTAGCATAAATCACTCTTGTCTGTATTCTATTGTTTGTCCTTCTACTTTGACTCATATACAACATGAAATAGGTAAAGTTTCAGATGTGATAGGAAGTAGGGGTGGGTGAAAAAAACGTATTAGTCTTTAGTTTAAGGATGCCATGCATGTGATTAGCAAGGAATCTCTGACAGTGATATTCAAAATGTATTTATGTGTCCTAAACTATGTAGTGAATTTAAGTAGTCATGGTTATTTCAAAGGGTAAAATAATTCAGTTTTATGATTTAAAGTTTTAATCATTTTCAGCTGTCCTTAATCTTAGACTATCAAGTTCCACCTATTTCTAGTTGCAAAGAAAGGTAAGATTTGTGAAACAGATCAGTCAATCTACAAGGTAGATGCTCTCTTGAAGCAAGGTCAGTATATGAATTTACTAAAATAAAATAAAACTTTAATGCATTCCTCCTATTATACCTGATGTGATGTCAGGGAGGCCTTAGGAAATAATAAATCCTTGAAGTATAAGAGCTACTTTGTTTTAGGCAAATAGAAGCACAGAGTAAAGGACCCTTGCAATTTTTTTTTCAAAAGTTGACCCTTATTTCCCAAAACCTCCATCAGTAATACTTGCACTCAACTCCTACCTGAGGAGTCCAAGACACTAATAGACAAACACTACTTCAATAGCAACATATGGGCAAAGAGGGAGACAAAGACATTTGCAGATAGAGGCTGAGACCTGGTTACTATTCAGAAAGGGTTAGGAAATCCTGCAATACAAGGGTAGGTATAAAATTATAGCAAGAAAAAAAACAACAAATTTAGGGTGACCAATTTATCTTGGTTAGCTTAGGACTGATGCTTTTCTTGGAATTTAGGACTTTCAGTGATAAAACTAGAAAATTCTCACGCAAATTTAGAGTCCATTGGTTATCTCAGTAGAGTTGAAGAGTTAAACATGTAAAAGGTTTATTTAAGAGAACTGAAGTCCTAAATGGTTTTGAATTGGGACATTGGCAAACTCACTTTGCATTCTTATGCAATAAGGCCCCATTTCTTAGATTTAGGAGCTAGAAACTGACATGAGAAAGAGTTTCTTCTTCTATTCCTTCCCCAAATTCTACACACAGAGCTTAGATATATTAAACCAAATCTTTCATAAATATCTCTTTAATCTTTTTAGAAGTTCCCACACTATTGCTTTGGAAAAACATGTAAGTATGTACACACATGTAATAATTATAAATTAGAATTATATTTTCTGATTTATGTAGCATTACAAAAGTCTTTTCCCTCTGTAGTTCTCATTAGTCTTTATGTAAATATTCATGTTATGGTTATGTATACAGTAGTAGTATTCATATACCAATTCAATATCTGTTTTTCTTTAATGATAGACAAACCATTAATAAGCATCTTTTTGGAAACATAACATATATTTGTTGAGTTATAACTTCAGAACAAATTTGTGGGGACAGATCACAGATCTTTACACATATATATCTTTGTAAGTAATGTGAATTTTTACCTTAACTTTTGAGAAGCTTATACCAATTTAATGCTAATGATACTAGATGTGTATTTCAATTTTACTGAGACTATGTTAGCAATGTATATATATTTTTAATTTTAAAGATTTATTTAATTGTATTTGAGAGAAGGTGAGAGAGTGAGAGAGAGAGGAGGGAGGGCCCAGAGCAGTCTCCACAGTTGTACGTGATTAATTGTGACATAGTTTCATTCCACACAGGTGGATGTGGGGCTGCTATGGGTGGGAACCAAACCAGGGGCCTCCTGCATGGGAGGCAAGAACCTCTGCCACTATCCTGGCTGTTACCAATCATGCCACAGTTCAGTGTATAGGTTTCCATGGGCTGGTGTTGGGATTCGAATCCCCAGACCTTGCAGTTGCAAGGCACATGATCAGCCTGCTGAGCTGTGTTGGCGTTCCTAGCAATATGTATTTTAATTAATTTTTCTAATAACTTTGCTGGTGTAAAATAGTAATTTAAAATTATATTAATAAATATTTCCTTAATTATTCCCAAGGGTGAATATTTTCCCCTGTGTACAGGTATGTTTACTCTTTACACTTATTTAACTTGTAAAATTATACTCCCATATGTGTAAGTTAACATTCAGGCATTTTCTTCTTCTGGGTGTTATAAATTGCCTGAAAGGTTAAGAGAGAAAAAATGTTCTATGTGGCATTTTCGTTTGCGATGATGTTACACTCATTAGGATGAATGGCACATCACGTCACAGTGAGTGATATTTGATAGATGACGGGGATCGTGGGAGAACGACACTCCTTAGATCATGTTTACAGCTCCAGTGATGCCAGATGCTCTTTTCCCAAAGCTGCCCTATTGAGTGCATTTGAAATGGCTAATGGGCAACATGAAATTAAAGAGAAAAAGGATGATAAATGAGCATTTGGAAGGCAATGTCAAGGATATAAACAGGTAACCTTTCCCTTGAAATAATGTTTTTAAAGACAGATTATAATTCTTCTGAACTACATAATGTAAATAACATACAAGTTGGCTTTCAAGTGGAATTGATTGCACTGTTTACAGGAAAGCATAAATCAGGAGACAAGCAAAACAAGATGGGACAGATAAAAATAAACGGAATGTGGAATTATGGCACGAGAATGATGAAGAGAGATCCTGAGTTGTTAAGAAAATTATAAGCCATTCAGCTTTACATTTCAATTGTTTTTCTAGATAGTGTTAATTAACAGTGATTGAAAAATAGAATGCCTGGGCTTGCGGTTCCCGTGAGTAGACTATTGTCTGCAGTATAATTTCAAATTGCTTGTAACGGGAGGCAATGAATAAATGTTAAAAGAAGACATATTCTGAAACATTGGGATGATCCCCCACTGTTATGTCTCCCACTTTGGCTGATAAACATCCCCTGTAAAGTCTGATTCACGCATTGAGGTTGGCTCATGCTACTTAGGACGTCAAGACCATCTGTCTCCACCTGTGCTATTTTTATCGTCTATCTAGCATGGATAAGGGTGTTCCTCTGTCACTAAGCCTGTCAAAATAGCACCTTTAATATACGTTTGTATAGTCGGGGGAAACAGTGCTGAGTCTAAGTAATGGTGTATCCTGGCTCCCTGATAGTGGGTAGGTTACAGATCAAACACACAAGAAACCATGGATTAGGGGATTAGGGTTGCATTGGAATCTGATTGGTCAGTAGTGAGGTAAGGGTACTAAATCATTTCTTCCGATCCTGGGAACAGCTCCAAGGTTTTAATGGAGTTTGTTTGTAGGGTCTCATGGGAAAGTGACCAGGGGGGTCATTCCACCTTAGGGCTCGGTAACTGAAACCTAACTTAGGTTCAGATGTTATATTTAGCCTACTAGGTCTGGACCTAGCCATTGGTTAGATCTGGGTTACTGTCTTCTGGTTCCTTGTGCGTGCAGGTGTGTGTGTGTGTGTGTGTGTGTGTGTGTGTGTGTGTGTGTGT
>PVKE010043094.1:0-13492 GCA_004027555.1 Craseonycteris thonglongyai | reverse complement strand
GATTTTTGTCATCTTCAGAACAATGTGCCTTGGAGAAGATCTGCTAGGGTCTAGGAAGTTAGGGCTTCTGCTTTCCTCTTGGATTTGGGGCTGTAATTCCTTCCACAGGTTCGGGAAATTTTCATCCACTATTTGTTTTAGTAGACTCTGAGAAGATTTCATCTCGCTTCCTTCTGGTACCCCTATTATTCTAATATTGCTTTTTCTGATGGAGTCAGAAAGTTCTTATAGGGCTCTTTCATTTCTCTTGATGTTCCTTTCCCTTTCTTCTTCCCTCTGTGACATTTCCATGTTTGTATCTTCAATTTCACTCATCCTTTCCTCTTGCTGGTCAGCCCTGTTTCCTATGCTGGTCAGTTCTTTTTTCAGCTCTCCCATGATGCCTTTCATTTCAAGGAGTTCCTTTTGGTTCTGCTCTATCTTCTCAATTTTGTTGGTAAAGTACTCATTTTGCTCAGAAAATTTCTTGTTGAGGTCATTTAACTGTGTCTGGGGGTACTTTGCCAGCATTGAGTGAGCTCTCTGAGTGTCTTGATTAATGCAGCCCTGAATTCTGTTTCACTTAGATTTGATTCCAAGTGTGCAAGTTCCTTTACTAAAGACTGCCCCTGATCTTCTGGAGGGGCTTTGGATTCTGAGGTGTGCATTGTGTTCAATGTGGTTCTTTTTGCTTTACGCATGAGTCTGTTTTCCCTCTGGGGGGTTGCCTATCAGATGGGCTTCTCTTTATTTTTTCTTTTGGGCTCAGTTGTGGGCGAAGGAGATTTTTGGAGAGGGTTTCGGTGTGGCCAGTGGTGGGGGCATGTGAGTAGGAGCTAGGGCGAGCCTGAGACACAATGACAGATTCCTCTTTCAGCAGGGGGGCTGGTGGTTCAGTGGGGGCGGGACGCAGGAGCTCTGGTCTCTCCTCCTCCTGACTGCCCCTCCTTCAATCGTATCTGTAAGCCATGCCCGCAGGGCAGCACTTGGATGGGCTGGGGCTTGGCAGAGGCCCCGGTCGGCCGCACAGTCCTGTGCACAGGCAATGACACTGCGGAGACCCGGCCGGCAGCCCAGTTGCGCGAAGGGGTTTATTAAAGTATAATTTACATTTAGTAAAATGAACCATGAAAATGTGTGAAGTTCTATAAGTTTTTGACAAATGCATGCAATTGTGTAAGTACCGCCCAAATCAAGATAGAATAAGCCATCACCCTTTATAAAAGGCTCTTTGTGTTTCTTTGCAGTCAGTTCTCTCCCTTGGCAACCTGTCATCTGTTTTCTGTCTCGGGGTTTGTTTTGCCTCGTGCAGAATGAGATTTAAATGAAATCACACTGTAAGCAGCCTTCTGTGTCTGATTCTTTCACTAATTATAACACTTTGGATCTTCATCCAGACTGACCTCTTCTTTTTTATTGTTAAATAGATTCCATTGTATAAATGTTATACCTTGTTTCTTGTTTTCTCACTTAATAAATCTTTTCTTGCCAGTCTATGGGAAGCCTTCTCATTGTTTCCACTTCTGTGAAGTAGTCTGTATAGATGTACCATAACTTAATCTGTTTCCTGGACTCATACTTCAAGCCCTGTCTTCTCCCACTCTCCCACATATGCTGGCCTGGCCACTATTTTTGGCGGCCCTGTGTGTACCTCTCACAGATCTCCTACTTGCGGGGAGTATAATCAAACCAGGGACCTACCAGGCTTTGAAATTCTCGCAGTGTTTGTGCTAAGGCCAAGCCTCTGGAGGATTACTTTATGCTAAGGACTGTGGGAAGCAGAGTTACGAAGGCAGCCCTTTCTTGGAGGTGAGAAATTCCTTGTTGACTGGCTTTGGCACAGAATTCCTTACAGGCATTGCTCAACTTCCCTTAGTCTGCATAGCCATCTAGAATGCCTCTGCTAAGTCCATCACTGGGTTAGACTTGCTTGGCCCTCTGACTGCTCTTCTAGCCCTTCTGACTCCCTCCTTATTGCTTCCCACACAGGCATTTCCATAATAAAATGTGCTGTGTCCCATCTCGGCACCTGCTTCTGAAGACATAGATTAATACAGCTCCCAACTTCTATTGCCACAGCATTTGCCCAGGCTTTTGGAGTACATTCTTGTTCTTGGACAGTCTAGTTGTCACATATATCATGATCTTCCAAAAATGCAAAGTAGATTATGCCATTTCCTGTATATAGCTTCTAAAGGATAGCCATTGCATTTAAATTAAAATCCAAACCCTAATGCTCCTACATGATTGAATCCTGGTCTTTCTCTATTACCACATTCCTTCCCTCTGTCATCACACTCTCACCTCAGTGGGGCTCTAGCCATACCTGACCATGAACTTCTTCCCGCAGATCTGAACAATCTTCTCCTTACTATTCAAGTGGCCTCTTGAATGTCACACCTTTCTTGATAACCTGCTCAGCCCACCAGACATTCCATATCCCCCAAACACCTTTTAATTCCTTCATAAATGTTGCCACTCTCTAAATTTATATTATTATTTGTTCAGTTGCCAACAATCTGTGTCTCCCTCCAGGAAGGTAGCTCCATATTCTGTGTTATATCTTTATTATCTAGAACATTGCCTGGCACTTTGTGGATGCTCAATAGCCATTTGTGTAATGACTAATAAAGGGGCTAATAAAACTAATACATTTGATGTGTGTTGTACATTGAGCAAGTTTCGGTGAACCTGTGACTATTTTTATACTAGCCATAGTCCAAGATGAGAACATGAGGCAACATTTCTATATCCTAGAACAGGTAATATTTCACAAGACTACTGGACATTAACTAAATATGTACATTCAAATCTGAGTGTGTTATGAATTACATGTGAAATTTTATTCCTATCTTAAAAGGTTATCATTGATTTGGTCATGATCCTTTTGGTAGTAACAGATTTGATGTTATACCCATAAGCAGAAGTGTATCTAGAAACTAATACATTGAGTATCTTGGCTTGGGGAACAAACAGCAGTTTTTGCTGAAATAAAACAGACCAACAGAGGTGAGGAAAAGTATGCAAAAAAATTAAATATTTTTCTAGAGCTTTTCACACTTATTAAAGTATATAGATAAAAATCTGTATTTTTCAGTGGACATGTTGGTCTAAAAAATACTATATGCAAATACATGCTTTTTGAATAGGTTCTTTGTCTTTTTTTTTTTTTTTTTTTTTTTTTTTTTTAATGGCCATAATGATGAATATTTCTTTACAAGTGTCAGCCCACATCTGCTACAAAGCTGAGTGGGAGTTCTTACTACCGCTGATGTAATCTTTAGGTGAATGAACTCACCCTCCTAAGTTCCTGTTTCCTTCTGTTTTTGTTTTGTTTTGTTTTTTTGTTTTGTTTTGAATCAGAAGAGTAGAAGTCAGAGATATGGTTACAATTAAACAACTAGTTGTAGCTTTTAGTTATGCTTTTTTTTCCCTAAGATTGCAGACATTTGTATTTGTTAAAAAAATTTTGACACATTATTATATTATTACTTCAAAATCCTAAAAATTTAATTTAATATTTAGTAATTTTCACAAATGATGTATTTAAACATGATCACCAAAATTTATAGTTTTGCTGAAGAATATTTATCTCTAAAGAAATATCATTAACTAACTTCTAATTGTCCCAGAGTTTCTCTTGGGTTTGAGAATGGGGAGCATTTCTGAATTTATAATAAATAAATTTGATGTGGCTAAATATAACATATTTTATGTTTGTTTGTTTTTTTGTTGTGTTGGTTTGTTTTTAAGAAATTGTCATCCCAATGATAATACAAAGAAACAATGAATTTATATATTTTAATTTCTTCTTAAAGTGATGTGAAAATCTATCTGTTCTTTTTCTTTTAGAAATAAAATGAAATCCCAAAAGACATAACGGCAGGAAAACCTTGATCTAGAAATATTGTGTTATACTTGATGGCAGACCTGAATTATTTAATTTCTTATCCCTTAAAAAGTGTGAATAGTTGTTTTCTTTTCTTATGTGTCAGCACGCATGGTCATTGTATTCTCATGGAGCCTAGAATTTATGTGCAAGTACATGCTTATTATAAAACTGAAAATATTTAAAAAATGGTATAAAATTATTTTTTTTAAAAAAGGACAAGTTGAAATTAAGCAGTTAAGAAGAAAGCTGTGATATGAATTTAGGAGGCATTATTTTTTGAACTCTTTCTGTGGTCAATTACCTTGTGATGCCTCAGAGTCTAAGGTGGCTTTGGCTGGGTTGAGTCAATGAAGTATTTATGGATCAAAGAGTCCTGGAGATGCTTCCTATGGGAACGTGTATAATAATATAGTATTTATACAGCGCCGTCTTTGATGTGCTCAAAGACTTTTACAGACATTATATATTTCATCTGTACCACCCGTGAAGCAGGTTGGGGGTAAGAATGAATCTTGTTTACAAACGAGTGAAAGGAATACAGAGCAGGACTCCACTGAGGTTCACAGTGGGGTAATGACAGAGCAGGAACCCCCTATCGTTCAAAGGTGTAAGGAAAGACTCATTTCATCACGTCCAAGGGATTTTTCTCTCCAAACCTCTGGTTTTCTGGACATCTAGTATCTTGTGCTCGACGCCCTTACAGTTCTCAATTCTGCCACTGAATGCAGAACTATCAGGCTCTGAAAAGAGATCATCCTGGGTTTGAATCCTGGCCTTGCTATTCACCTAGCAAAGTCAGTCTGAACAACAAAGTTAATTCATCAATTTATTTGAGATTCAGATTCTTCATCTATGAGGTGAATTTTTAATCTCTGCCTCTTATGCTTGTGTTGAGGATAAGTGCGGTGATGTGATAAAGCTCTTGTCACAGGGCCTGGCACATAGTAGGTGCTCAACAAACGATCCCAGTTTGTGTAACTTTGATTTTGGCAGAGATAGAAAATGTCTTCTCTCCTACTTACACCTCTTTCACAAAAAGTCACAAATTCTGTCCTTTCTTATTACAAAATCAGATGTTTGAGACCTGTTTTCTTTTTTCGGCATTATTATCAGAAAGATGGCTTAATTAAATATGATAATTTTGAATCCATTGTGTGTTAGTGAAGTATGCAAGCGGACTGAAGGACATCCAGGCTCTTCAGTGTAGGGCTAGTAGCAGTGGCAATTTATTTATTTATTTATTTTTAAATATATTTTTGTTTATTTATTTTGACAGAGGAGAGGGAGAGAGAGAGAGAGAGAAAGAGAGAGAACTGAACTAGGGAGCTGCCAGTTCAGCATATGGTTCTGCATGGGCCGGGATTCGATCCTCGGTCCCTGGCGCTGCAAAGTGAGCGCCTAACCCACTGAGCCATCCCGGCTTCCCCTAGCAGTGGCAATTTAAAGAGTAATTTGAATGGAATTGGTGGCTGGGGTGAGAAACCATCCTAGGCCAACCATTCTGAGCAGCTTTACCTCCTCTGGAGAAATGTGAGATCTGGAAAGTCCATGGGAACACATGGTCGGGGAGCAGTGTGTGCTTACTATGATCATGGGATACGATGGGGCTCTGGCTTTAGAAAAATAATAAGAACTTTAGCATAGTAATAGCAAAAAGAACATTCAGGTCCAGTCTTCCGGTGCCCTCCCAGACTACGTCTAGTGTGGGCAATGTGTTATTTCTTTCTTTAGCAATGTACATTTTAAGCCAAAGACTGTCAGTGATATTCATCTACTTTATCAATAGAAGAATCAATGTATATGATCAAAGACTAAAGAAGGTCATTATATTTATTTGTATTATAAAATTTATATCAATGTTTCTAACTGATACCATTGATTTAGAATTGTGTTAAGTACTATAACTTTACATCAGGTAAAGAATATTAATTGAATTTGGTGTTTCCTGTGTTTTATATTATGCTCTTATGAGGGCTGTCTGGAATATACCCAACAATATAATATGAAAAATAGAAGCATTAATGGCTGGATTTTTTTCTGGATAGCACTTGTGTGTGTGTGTGTATCATGTAAAGTTTTGTAAAAAAATTATAATATTAATGACATTTTGGTTATCTTTTATATAATATTATTATGAATAGCATCTGAAAATATACATTGTAACATTTAACTGTCAGCACCATGAATATTTGTATATTGTGCTAATAGATGAGATAAGAAAAAATGTATCTCTAGAGATAAAAAAAAAAGTTGTCACAAAGTTTATGCATTAAAATAGATATATTCTCAAGATTATGATTCACCATAAGAATCTTTTTAGAAATTATCGTATTTATTTTGAACAAATTACAAAGGGAAGGGGTATAGGATGTAGGCAGTGATGTGCTCAAAACTTAGCTTTAAAAAAACAAATCCTGATTTTATTTTAGCAAAAGAAAAAACAAAACAAACAAACAAGCAAACAAGAAACAACCCTGATTTGTAGAGTTTTCCAATTTCCATTGTGTAAATGCTCTCATCTTGGCCTGTTTCATTTGCCAATATGATATCAGTGAAGGTGAAGCATGGATGAGATGTGCATAAATTAGTTGTCAGGAGACCACAAGGCAGCTCCTTGAACACACTGGATAGACCTCTGTACAGATAATAGAAGATATGAACCATATAAAGGGAGGAGCCAGAAAAACAAAAACTAGCAAGAGGGAACAAAAAGTTCAGCACTCTGAAATTGTTTAATATAGGAGCAAATAGAATTATTCTCCTCAACACAGACATAGCACATGCTTTTTTAAGCATGCTATGCTCTGAATAGAAAACCAAGTCAACATGGCCTCATGATTTAAAAACCTCTACTCCAGAACAGACTTCTGACCCTGTAAATTCTGGGTTAGGTCTGTGCCTTCATGCTGAGCTTTCTCTTCTTTTCCTTACCATGGATGCACTCAGTGTATCTGCCTCATATTCAATGAATTCCTACATGTGAAGTGTGTAGAAAGTGCCTGACACACTGTTACGGCACCAAATCCCAATACCCATATATTGAAGTCCCAAACCCTAGTACCCATATTTGGAGATAGGGTGTTTAAATAGGTGATTAAGTTAATATGAGGCCACTACATTAGGTTCTAATCCAATTTGACATCAAAGGCCAGAGTGCACAGAAGGATGATCATGTGAAGAGGTAGCAGAGGACAGCTGTCTGCAAGCCAACGAGAGAGGCCACAGGCAAACCTTTCCTGCCAACACCTTGATCTTGGACTTTCAGCCTCCAGAACTGTGAGAGAATAAATATCTGTTGTTTAAACCACCTGGTCTATAGTATTTTGTTTATGGCATCCCTAGAGGACTACTACACATAGCAAAAGCGAAGACTTGTTGTTATTACTAGTAAACTGTGCTTTGTTTACTTTAAGAATGAAAAGGAGTAAAAAAAGCAAAAGTGAGTGGTGTAAAAACAACCAAACAAAGTGGCTTCGTATGTAAATCAGGCTAAATTTTTAGTCATTTAGAATGACTTGTTTTCTGAGGATGTCTTATGAAAAAATGTTCTGATGTTCTGACTTCTGGGAAATAATTTAGTTACCATATATCAGAGAAAAAGAAGTGTACCCTAGAAACAAAAATACCCTCTTAGAAGAAAGGGCATGGTATTGGATTGGCATTGGTATTTCTGGCATATGCCATGTGTGTATGTTGAAGAACCTTGAAAGCCGATGTCCTTTTTCATAACAACAATGTGTGCACAGCGAAGGGTGTTTTACTTGCGATGTTAGAAGTTTTCAGCCAAACCTGCGCATTTAACATGTCCCAAGAGGCTCAATGGCTAAGCTCTTGCTAACCCTGTCTTTCTTTGCAATGTGTATTTATTGTGGAATTTTGTTTGTTTGTTTGTTTCAGCAGTAAGTATACTATCAGGCTGAAAAGACTTCTAACCTTTTAGACGGTACACTTCAGGGTCCTGGGCCATTTTTTCAAGGACAAGATAAATAGGTCTAGTAACTCACAGGGAGAAAATAAGAAAATCAGGCTCTCTCTAGACTCTGGACTGGTCTTGCTGTGGATCCCTGAAGTAAGTGCTGACAGTGTTTGTGATGAATAGAATTTCTCCATTTGCAGTGTCTTCCCCTGCAGGACGTCCTTGAAGGAAAACTGAAGTGTGAACTCTGAATGCAAATGGTAGAGAAACACACACATGCAATCAAATCCAGCTATACAAACACGATATGACCCATGCATAATATATTGGAATCATAGCACATTGGATAGTTTTTATGATAGTCATAAAAAGTGTCCAAGAACTCTGACAAATGATGTAAACTTAAGGTGAAACATTTGTGGCATAACTTTGCTGTCTTTTAGAAATAGGAAGAGAATTCTGTAGATAAAGAGCATCAGCTCCAGACTTTTGTAGGTGCTGCATAGGTCTTAAGAAAAATACCTCATTAAAATATTAAGAATAGAAATACAGTACTTTAGGGAAGTGTTCAGTTCAGCCAAGGGTAAGACTTCTCAACCTTTAAGGTGCAAAAGAACCACTTGGAACTCTTGCTAAAATGTCAATTCTGATTCTGTAGCTCTGGGGTGGGGGTGGGAAAGTTGAGGTGGTCTGAGAGGAACCTAGGACTGCATTTCCATTAAGAAATGCATCCCACACTTTAAGTGGCAGGGGCTTTCATATGTAGGTTGGTGAGTTTCTTTAGACTGGGAACTATATTATTTATCTTTGTCTATCCAGTGTGTCGTCTGGTGAATATTGCTGATTATCTGGTCAACAGATGTTTGCAGGATGGATAGTAGATGTGTGTAAAGACAAAATGCGAAACAGAGACAAATGCATCTTGTTTTTGCTTTATTCCTTTGATCTTTGGGTTGGAGACAAAAGGAAGTTTTCTATTAAAAATAAGGAAGCACTTTCTAAGAATAACAGCTTTCAAACTATGAATAGCCTGGGGTCATAAATTTCTGACACTGGAAATGTTTAAGCCTAGGCTGGGTGACCGTTTGGGGAGGGGTGGGTGGCTATTATAATGCAGATCCTTTTGACTGGCCAATAGAACTAGAGAGCACTTAAGATTTCTTCCAATCCTAAAATCCCATGGGAATAAAGGGCAAAGCAGATGGTGGTTAGTGAGGTAAAGAGGATGACTAATTTAGACTTTATAATCCTTCAGGCAGTAGTTTAAATTCTGGCAAGTTTCTTCTCTGATTGAATTGTTTCTCTAAAAAAAACAAAACAAAAAACAAAAACAAAAACCCAGCAGTAGCCATGCCAGTTTTACAGTGTTCATGTGAGAATTGGGTGTACTTATTATTTTTAATGAAAGCAGTACATGCTATAGTAGACATTCAATAGTTGCTGTTTCTTCAATATGGTGTGCTGGTAAATGTTTAGCAACTGGCTCCTTCCCTCCACTAAGCCCTGGTTTCCATGGGAAAAATAAATATTCTCATCGTAGTCCATCTCATGCTAGCAACGGTTTAACAGCCTGTTTGCAAAATTCCTGAAAGTTTACCAGTTGGCTCTTGTGAACCACTGAAATGAGCTAGCTTCCCAGCTTCTGCTCCTTTGACTCTTCGTGGTTCTGAAGCATAAAGGTGCCTCCCTTTTCATCTCCTCCTAGCCTACTACATGAAGGAGCCTCAACATGTTAATAACCTCTGTCTCATCTATTAAATGAGGAAGGAAGCACAAGGAGGGGAAAGATTTTCACTGGAGACATTCTTACCTGTAGACTGACCTAATACAGGACAATTTGGGATAAAGTAGATGAGACTATGATCCTAAAGTGAACACAGAAGCTGAACAGATTTGTTACTAAAAAAGGAGAGAGAGAGAGAGAGAGAACTGAAAGATGCTGTGAAACTGCAGGAACATTGGGATTGAAACCAACCAAATAGTGGGCAGGTATATTAAAACAGATGTTTTTTTGTGTGTATGTGTGCTCCTGAAATTGTCAATGTTTAAAACTTTCAAGTGCTGTATTCATGAACATAATTACTCAATAGTTCTTTGTTAAATGAATTTTAAATTTTTAAAACCTTATTCTTCCTAATTAGCCATTATATATAGGAGCATTTCTATTTGAATTTAATTCCATTACCTGACAAGTGTTAGTTCTTCATAATGACAAAAGTGTGATTAGATCATTAAGTGCAATACATCAGAACAATTTTCAAATGATATGCTCTTCATGCATTTGGATTAAGTTATAGCATAATGCAAGGCCAGCAATCAAATGTTTTCAATCTTTGTTAAAAGAGTGACATTTTCTGGCCAGGTTGATGTCAAGTCATATTAATAGTTTTATTTTTTCATTTATAAAATAACACAGTAATGGTTAATGGGTGTACTGGTCAAGTTCATTGATTAGCAGAGATAAAAATTCTGTAATGAAAAACAGCACTCACTTGGCCTTAACATTTCAGCACAAGTTTTTCTGATTAGTGATTTTATTTTTATACTAAATAAGCATATACAATTATCAAATACCTCAAATTGACTTTAGAAGTTGGTTATAAGCAATTGCTTTGTCTAATTTCTACTCATACACAAATGATAGTATAACTGTGAGTTATATTTCTGTTTTTTTCCTACTATGGGGCTATTTATGAATTAGAACTTTTTGAAGGTAATAGCTGAAAGAACTTTGTGATTGGGTTTTAGAGTTAAAACTATGGATGTTCATTCAGCATAGCCTTTAAAAAAAACCCCATATATATACGTTTGATTGAGTTTCTTCTTCCTTGAAATTCTACGTGTTGATAAATATGGTGACATTGACAAATAGGGACCAAGTTAACCCTATTCTTTATGGGCTGGACCCTACTTTGTCTTTTGAATATGAACCTTAGAATGTTGCTAGAAATTGAGGTGACTTTTTATTGTGATATCCAATTATGTTCTTTTAACTTGGGGTTTATCAGAAAAATAAAAAAAGATTTAGTTGAGAGGAACTGAACTCTTGTTCTGGGATGAGCCATACAGACTACAGAAGGGTTTCTAATAGCTAACTCATGTACAAATACTTGAAGATAATTATATATAATTTATGGCATAATTGCTGTGTGAATCTTGTGTTCACTAAAAATGTTTCTTCTCATCCTATGAGTATGAATGCAGCTCTTAGAACTGGGCGGGAGTGTGTCTTACAGTGCTTTCCTTCTATTGTCCTCTTGGTTCTGTCTTCAGTTTGCATTGTCCACTTTTGAGATAACTCTATGGGTGATATCTCACTGCTAAAGAAGCACCAAATACTCTTGGTGGAGAGAATCTTTCTTTCTAAGAGGAAGTCAGGTGCTTCTGAGATGCTCCTGTGAATAGCACACATATTAATAGCTTGAGAAGGAGTGACAGGCGAAGGGCTCCAGCTGCCCCAGCCCTTGCCTGTTTGAGTCATCCCTTCATCCATCGGAGTGAAGAAGTCTTTGAGGTGATCCAAGCCCTGGGCACCTTCTGACTGTTGCTGATGAGAGACCTTGAACCAGAACTGCTGTGCTGAGCCCTGTCAATTCTTAGGTAGGAGAACAAGATAAGGAGTGTTTGTGTTTACGCAATTGATTTTAAGTGGTTTGCTATACTGCAGTAGACAACCAGAGCAGCCTGGGTCTTGAGTGAGATGATGGGTCCCATGTGTTATATCTCAGCATCCAAGCAAGAAGAATCAGTTGGAAACTGATGTGCTAGCACTGAGGTTACTTACAAGCCCACAGTCCCCAATCGTGGCTTTATACACAATCCCATTAATTGAGGCTGCTTTACTGTATTTGCAGAATGGGAAGGCTGGCTCTCACTATGAAAATGCTAGAAGTCCACTGATAGTTCAACTTGATATAACAGGTTCTTGGTTTCTAGCAAGTAAGGGAGGTTTGGAAAGGTCATGTATTTACGTGTACTGATGGTAATTTTGGTTGGAGGAGATTTCTGGAATCGGGTGTTGCCGCTTGACCACCGTTGGCCTGAAGGGCGGACATAAGTTTCAAGATGATCAAAGTTTTCTAAGTTTGGACAAATAGTATACTGCTGGTCCATGCTTTTCTTTTTTCTGGTTTCATATTGATTTCTTCTTTGTATTAATGCAAATACTATTTTCTGCCTTGTTTTCAATGACTAAAGTTTATCTAAAGATTTAGAAACTTTGCTACAACTATAAAACATAATAAACTTAATTTCTATTGTTATTAAATTCCTGTTCCCTGTTGCATAAAACTATAAAGACAAGTGAAGAATGTGAATCTTGTGCTCCCTTTGAATGCAAAAGCTTCCCAAGAGTGATTGTAAATATGCTTTGCAGGATGCCTCTGAGGCTGTGTGTTCAAAGGCCACAAACCTACCAATCTCATTTTCAAGCTTCCTGAAGTATCTTGCAATAAGATGTTTGGTCTCGGGGGCTTTGTTGTGGAGCTGTTTTGTATCTCCTAGGTATTGGTAATTCTTGTTGGTTTATAGCTACTGTGTCAATACAAAAAGCACGCAAACCTTAGCTGAGATAGTTCTGTAAATGTCATCGATGGCTATGTAAATGGAATTGTAATTCAGTCTTGTGTTAGTCCTGCACCTTCTCATCATGTCTTAAATGATCACAACAAGAGGCATATTTCATTACATGTATGATGAGCTTCTGGCTCCTGACTCTCACTGTGGTTGAGGTGTTTCTGAATAGTAATGTTATAATTGCTTCTAGCACGTTTTCAATTCAGATGCTGTGCTCTCCTTGGACATACAATAACTGTAATATTTGAGCGTCATTTAATAAGCTCTTTTCTTTTGCTGTAGTGAATATAAGACCGAAGTCTATATCACCCAAGACATCCTCTGGGGATTTGTTCTCAAAGGGATGCAAAGGAATAAAACTAAGAAGGGATTTGACTCTCGGTGTTCAAAATTGGTGTTTCTAAAAACAATAGTCATGTAAGTCAGGATTTTATCTTGGAGATGGGTTTTTCAAATTCATTTATTTTCACATTGCCCTACGAACACCTAGGTTGAATTTTTTGCTGGTTAAAAAAGCCAGGAAGGCTTTACTGAGAACAAGAAAGAAGGCATGATGGAAAACAAAGAAAAGAAAGGCCTTACGGGGATTCTGGGATGACTCAGAGGTTGAGACCTCTGAGGTCTCAGGTTACAAGGTCTGAGGTTCAATCCCCGGCCCTGGCAACCCCATATGTTGAACTGGGGCACAACTGGTAACCACTGGGATAGCTCAGCAGTGAAGGTGCTCACCTCCTACACAGGAGGCAGCTGTTCCCACCCCACGTGGCCCCACATCTACCTGTGTGGAATGAAACTATGTCACAACTAAGAATGCACAACTATGGAGACTGCTCTAGGCCCTCCCCCCTTCTCCCTCTCTCTAACTTTCATTCAAACAATAAACACACACACACACACACACACACACACACACACAGACAGCAAATGGCCTATTTCTTCTTGTAATGGGCGAGGAAGGATGAGGAAAGAGGCAAACTAAGCAGGAAGACATAGTCCTTGTTTCCTCCATCTTCTGGCCTTGGTCTAGGTGATGTAATAAATGACAGCAAAACACTACCATCCCTGAACTAAGGGACCCGAGGGTTTTGAAACTATTTATTTATTCATTTATTTTTATTATTCTAATTATT
>PVKE010043093.1:0-13493 GCA_004027555.1 Craseonycteris thonglongyai | reverse complement strand
CATAACCAGACAAACTGAATCCTACAGTATCAAGAATTTCTTGTTACTACCATTATTTCCATGTACAACAATCTATGGTACATTTACTCATTTATTCAATGACAGTCATGTCATCATCTTCTGGAACATCATCATAACAATCCAAACCCTGAATTTCCTGGTGAATTTCTTGTGACTCCATTTCTTTCAGAATCAGTGGGGGGCCTTATTATCGGGGAAGTCTTATTTTCGGGGGGATGCCTTGTATTTCAGCGAGAGGCAAAACTGTAAGTAGGTCTTATTTTTGAGGATGTCTTACTTTTGGGGAAACACAATAGATTTCCTCCACCTTCTGGCTCACCCATCTTCAACACTAGCTTCTATGATTCTAAGCTTGTCTGTATCAAACTGTGAAAAGGAAAGGGCATGGATGATATTCATGGAAGGTTTTCATGGGTTTGTCCTAGAAGTAGCATGTATCATTTTAGTGCAGATAACATTGGCACAGATAACATCTGTCACATGGTCAGACCTAACTTTCAAGGAGGCTAAGAAGTTTCTCCTAGCCGTGCGCCTGGGAAGAAGAAGAAATGGGTTTGGTAAATAGCTAACAGTCTCTGCTCCAGAGGGAAAAATTAAAGATGTAGCAGATGGGGTGGGGATGAGAGAAATGGATAATGGAAAAAGATTCCTTATGAAAATTTTCTCTGATCTCTGTGAGGCTAAAAGGATTTGGGACCTCTGTTACAGTGGTTGATGACCTTTATATAGTTGGCATTTTTAACTCCATAGGGCAAACATTTGGTCAAAGCATATAATAATATGTAAATCAAGTATATTGGCTTAAAAACTGGGCAAAAATCTACATAGGTCATAGAAGATTAAAAACAAAAAAATTTCTTGACCAAAATTTCACCAGGATTTGATGATCAATAGTTTTTGCCTTGTCTGCTTTACTTTTTTTTTTTTTAATTGTTTGTGACAGAGAGAGAGACATACAGAAGACAGAGACAGAGAGAAGGGGGAGGGCCCCGAACAGTCTCCATAGTTGTATATCATTGGTTTTTCCACATAGTTTTGTTCCACAGGTGGGCGCGGGGCTGCACAGGGCAGGAACTGGGCCGGGGTCTCACCCTGGCAAGAACTGAACTAGGGGCACTCCTCAGTTCAGCATATGGGTCCACTCGGGTCAGGACCGGGATTCGATCCTCAGTCCCCAGGGCTGCAAAGTGAGTGCTTAACCCACTGAACCATCCTGGCTTCCCCTGCTTTACTTTTAAACCAACTAATCTTTGGCAATGTGTAGTGAAAGAGCAAATATAATTCATTTTTCCTCATGCTGAAACCACTTTACTAAACACAATCTTTGAAGGGCTGGTAGGATGTAATATCCATTGTTTCCTGTTGTAGCTACAGCACAGAAGCAATGCCTGACACATGCAAGT
The DNA here is from genome assembly GCA_004027555.1 of Craseonycteris thonglongyai. Classification (NCBI taxonomy): domain Eukaryota; kingdom Metazoa; phylum Chordata; class Mammalia; order Chiroptera; family Craseonycteridae; genus Craseonycteris; species Craseonycteris thonglongyai. Next base: position 12,069 of record PVKE010043093.1, on the reverse strand, counting down.
GTTCAAAAAACATTTGTTGAGTAAATACATTTTTTATTCATCATGATCATTCAGATGTTAAAAGCCTTCCAGTTGCCTAAGTAGGAATGAATACATAACTAACAGTATCTAGAAAAAAAAAAAGGAAAATAAATTAATGAGCATTAATGTGACAAATGCAGTGAACTACTGTATTATTGTTTATTTGGTCTTGTTTACATTTTCTTCACAAAAATATAATTTTTGTTTTACAACTGTGTGGTCAGTTAGGGATGTGGCTGATTCTGTGGATTCACTCAATATTTGTTTCAGTCTTATTATAGTGTGTCTTCCTAGAATGCAGAGACTATAAAGTTTAAAACTACATCTTCCAGACTCCTTTGCCGCTATGGTTCTGAATGAGACTTAGATTCTTTCGATCAAATGTATTCCCCTGTGACCTGAAAACAAACTGAGTTAAGAAGGGAATGAGAAGGAGAGATTGAGGCATCTATCTTGCTGGTCCTGATGCAGCAGCATCCAACCTTTTGGCTTCCCTGGGCCATATTGGAAGAAGAATTGTCATGGGCCACACATAACATACATTAACAATAGCTAATGAACTATAAAAAAGTTTGCAAAAAAAAATCTCATAATATTTTAAGAATTTGTATTGGGTCCACTCAAAGCCTTCCTGGGCCGCAGGTTGGAGATGCCTGTAGAGGGAAGCAATTTGGTCTGGACCTGAAAGCACAGGAGATAACTCCCTAATTTGGCAGGTAGTTTTCTGATGTGGAAGAGGTGGCATGATTCCAGAGCCAGTGGAATCACATTACTCTCTGATTCAGCAGGTAGTCTCCTGTTCTTGGCATGAGCAGCAGCCTCCTCATAGCCCAGTTCTGTAGTGTGGACTGGGAAGTTGTTCCTGGGAGATCAACCTAGAGCAGGGGTGTCAAACTGGCGGCCCCCAGGCCGGAGGTAATTTTTTGTGGCCCACGATACTCTAAAATTTAGGAAGGCTATTTTCTTCATAACAATGTTTTCTATTTTTATTTTATTTCAGAGCATCGTAGGCCACAAAAAAAGTTACCTCCAGGGCCGCCAGTTTGACACCCCTGGCCTAGAGACTGTTTCTTCAGCTCATTTAACAATATTGTGAGCCACTTAGTACCTTGCAATAAATCCCTTTCTGACCAAGGGTGTAGTTTTTTTCTCTGCCGCTGGTCCTAACCAAAGCAAGGGGCTGAAAATTACTATACAACTGACAAAATGATTTATTACTATGTAGAACATTAGAATACAGGGGTACTTTAATATATATGAAATATTACATACTCTATTGTCTGGGAGATCCAGTTTCAAACAAAAATATGTGCTCCTGCAATAATCTATACATCGATTTAAAAAAATCCTACCAAATTTGAATTATACTGAAGCACTCTTGTTGTTTGCTAATGCTATTAGGACTGTGGTTTGCACGAAACAGAATTCTATTGGATTTGGTCAAAAGAAAAATGAGTTTATATAAGGATATGGATCCTCTTTTAGGTCAGGGCAAGGATACAGCTGGACCTCAGGAATGGCCAGGAGCCAAGGGTTGTCGTGCTATGTAGAACCCAAGAAATCTTCTCTCCACTTTTTTACCATTGTTTCTCTTTGAATATCTGCTTCATTCTTTCTCACTACTAACTTTCTCTGCATCCCATTTGACCAGGTGAAGAGAAGGACTTCTCCACTTGTATGTCCTCAATGTAGGAGGACAGACAGACTGAATCAGTAATTTCCTAGACTCAATTCAAGAATCTTAAGGAAAGAGTATGAGTAGCCTGCTTCAGCCAAGTGCCCCTTTCAACTAAGTTGTACACCTCAAAGGATGCCATTCACCTTGTTTTTATGTTTGTTTGTTTATGCAAATGGCACCCCTGAAGCATAACATTCTATAGAACTAATCAGCTGGAGTCTACAGTCAGAGTCCTGTTGTGGGAACCTGGCAGTGGGTGCTCAGTTCCTGGAACCATTGTGGGTAGGGGGAGATGGGTCTGCAGGAAGGGGAAGTGACCATATTTGAGGGAATTAGTGGGAGCTCAGAAGACAAGCTAACTGATGTCCATTATAAGAGCAACATACTGATTTTAAATATGTTAGACCAGGTATAGATCAACTAGAGCCCACAGGCCAAATCTAGTCCCCAGTTTTTATAAATACAGTTTATTGCTATACAACCATGCCCTTTACTGGTGCTGTCGGTGGTTTCCCCTGGTCTACTACACTGGCCTAGTTGAGCAGTGCAGCAGAAAGCGTAAGAGTTCAGAAAGCCTACAATATTTACTATTTGGCCCTTTATGGAGAAAGTTTGTTGACCCCTGTGTAGACCCCTGCTACTTAAAATGAAGTCCACAAGCTAGCAATCAGCACTACCTGGGAGCTTGTCAGACCTCCACTTGGAACTACTGAATCAGAACCTTCTTTTCCTCCCACTGAGGCATTTTATTTGCATGTATGCATTACATTCCTAGAAAAAGAATCCTAAGATTTTCTCTCCTGTGTGTTTTCATCTTGCTTCTTTGTGACCATGATGGTAGCTGAAGTTGTCAGTATAATGAAACCAAACTGATGGTACAGGAGCAGATTATTCTGCCATTTTTCTTTATCTCCAAGTTGCACATCAAATCTGGAGCTGATTACTCTCCACTAATTTGCCCATTAGGTTCTCAACAATTTCCCCAGCTCTGTGATCATTAGTGATTTCAAATTCTCTCCTATAACCATGCTTGAGCATCACAGCTAGAAACTGAGTGATGACTTCCGAGCAGGCTTAACAAGAAGTTAGTGTTCATCTCTCTTATTGACGTTGTTTTTAAAGATTTATTTTTATTGTTATTTTTTTGTTTTGTTTTTTAAAGAAGGGTAACTTTATTTTTTATTTTATTTATTTTTATTTATTTTTATTTTTTGAACTGAACTGGGGGCCTCACCGCATTCGGGAAGCACACCCCAGTTCAGCATGTGGGTCCACCTGGGCCAGAGCCGGGATTCGATCCTCGGTCCTCGGGGCTTCCAAGCGAGCACTTAACCCGCTGAGCCATCCTGGCTTTCCCTATTGGTTTTTTTGACAGAGAGAGAGAGAGATACAGAGACAGAGAGATGGGGGAGGGCCCAGAACGGTCTCCATAGTTGCACATTATTCGTTTTTCCACATGGTTTCATTCCACAGGTGGACGCGAGGCTGCACAGGGCAGGAACTGGGCCGGGGTCTTGCCCCGGTGAGAACTGAACTGGGGGCACTCCCCAGCTCAGCATATGGGTTCACACAGGCCGGGGCCGGGGCCGGGATTCGATTCTCAGTCCCCGGGGCTGCAAAGTGAGTGCCTAACCCACTGAGTCATCCCGGCTTCCCTATCTTATTGACATTGTTGATACTCTTGAGAGCATCAGCCAAGACATTCATGTGCACCATTATGGTGGCATGGACAGAACCTGCTTTTTAACAAGGTCCCCCAGTGATTTGGAGGCCATTAAGGTGTGCAGAGCATTGTGTTCAGTTCCTCAATGGGAACAATCACTATTTGTGAAACATTCATTTCACACAAGCCCCCTTTAGCCTGTGAGACATGATGTGGTGTCCCAAGCACGTTGGCCCAGTGTGCCACTATTCCTGGATTTGAAGTAGTGATTTTTTTATTTTTTTTTTTGACTGGGCCAGGGCAGATTATCATTACTATCAGCCAGAATCAGCCCAGACAAAGGGATACTAGCTACAGTTAGGTGCCTAGTCATTCACTCAATTATAACAAATATTTATTGAGGGCATACTCTGTGCCAGGCCTTGGACTACAAATGGTGAACTAATTCCCTCTCAGTGTTGTGGAGCTTTCACACATCATCTCATTTAATTCTTCCTATAACCTATTTGATAGATACTTTAATCCTTGTGAGGAAACTGAGTCTTAGACAGACTAAATGACCTGCTCAAAGTCATATGACTGGTGAGTGTCAGAGTTCAAAAATCGAATCTATGTCTGTCTGACACACAATTTATGCCTTTTTCTATGCAGCACTGCTAGACATGATTCTAGGAGATTATAATCTAAATTAGGTCTACAGCCAGAGAGCCAGTATTTTATAGATAAGAAACAGTATTTTTATCTCTCACTTTCCAGATACAGTCAAGGGGATCCTGCAAGATTGGGGCAGGCTGGAAACTAGAGGAGCTGAGCTCCTCTCCTCAGACCTTCTCTTCAGAAGTGACAGAACTGCCACCTTTATCTGTGAGAGAGACAGATGATTCTGGTTCAATTACTCCTTCCACACACTTGGCATGAAGGACTCACCTGAGGTCCTAGGATAGGATGACAAACGCACTGTCTGGGGGAGAAATGGGGTCAGGGCTAATGCTTCTTCTCCACTGGACTCTCAGGATAAATCCCATTTACTGGGGTCACCCTACCTTTCTGACCTCCCACCTGTTCTGTATATTCCCTCTACTGACCCGGCCCTTACTCTCTGCCTTGGTCCTCGATCATTCCATTGTACCCTCTTGAACTTTCATTCTACAACCTACAAATTTACCCCTGGTATATACTTATATTCCCAAATGGAGGACAGAGATGAGGTGGGGAGATGGAGGTATAAGGGGTGGGGGAGTGGGACACAAGTGCTTGATGGAGCTATTGGGCTAGACCCCAGTAGAGAGATAGGAGGGATGAAGTTGAGGAAGTGGCTGGTTAGGGAAAGGAGGAAGGAGTGCACGAATGAAAAACATGGAGTAAGATGATATTTGATGGAGTGGGAGGAAGAAGATAGAAGTGAAGCCTGCAGGAATGAGCCCCAAATAACAGCAACATTATTATCCTCATCCCCATCTCAATAACAGAAACCTTATGAAATAGGGACTATTACTATCTCTAATTTATAATTAAGGCAACTAAGAAATAGAGGGGCTGGGTAAATGGTTCCAGTTCACATGGCTGTAAGGGGTGGAGCCAAGATTGAAACAGAGGCCAGCTGGCTTTAAAATTCATTCTGTCTCAAAAGGGCACCTCACTGAAAACAATAAGATTTGTTTCTGTTGACTGATTTAAAGTTGTGAGTACTTAATTTTATTTTTTAAAGATTTATTTTATTGTTTGAGAGAAGGTGAGAGCAAGAGAGTGAGAGAGAGAGAGAAGGGGGAAGGGCTCCAAGCAGTCTCCATAGCTGCACATCATCAGTTGTGACACAGTTTCACTCCACACAAGTGGATGTGGGGCCGCATGGGGTGGGAATCAAACCACACCCCTTCCCTGATTTTGTTACCAGAGGTGAGAACCCTTCCTGCTATCCCAGGGGTCACCAACCATGCAACAGTTCAGCACATGGGCCTGCACAAGCTGGGGCCAGGACTTGATCACCAGGAACTGTGGTTGCAAGGCAAGCGCTCACAACCTGTTAAGCTATCCCAGCATCCTCAGATATGTATTTCTTTAGATATCTCTGGTCCTGGACTAGCATACTTGTGCTCATTTCAAACAATGCATTTCTAATTTATTAATACTATGTAGAAACAATGACCTCAGTTCATCTAAACAATCTAAATCAAAACATCCAACATAAATGGGTATTTTTTTAAAGAATTAATATCTAAATCTAATAAATTGTTGGATTTTCTTTCCAGTTGATTTCTGTTTCAAACCGAGGAAGAATTTATTCTACCTTTCTTACAACTTTCATGTCTTAATTTTAGTACCTGTCAATAGTTCTCAGCCTAAGGGTAACACAGACATACCTCATTTTATTGAGCTTCACAGATGTGGCTTTTTTTTTTTTTTTTTACAAATTGAAGGCAAGACCCTCCATCAGCAAAAAGATTATGACTGGGGGAAGCTGGGATGGCTCATCAGGTTAAGTGCTCGCTTTGCAGCTCCGGAGACCGAGGATCGAATTCCAGCCCCCGCCCAGGTGGACCGATGTGCTGAACTGGGGTGTGCCCCCAGTTCAGTTCTTGCTGGGGCCTATGCGGGAGGCTCCCGGCCCAGTTCCCGCTCTGTGCAGCTCCACGCCCACCTGTGGACTAAAACCATATGGAAAACTAATGCTGTCGACTATGGAGACTGCTCTGCCCCCCTCTCCCCCTTCTCTCTGTCTCTCTCTATCTGTCTTTCTCTCTGTCAAAAAACAATAAAAATGAATCTTTAGGAAAAGAAAAAAAAGATTATGACTGGCTTTATTGGTAGATTTGCTGTATTGAGGTAGTCTGGAACCAAACCAGCAATATCTCCACGGCATGCCTATACAAGGTTTCCTGGGAAGTGGTGAGGATTAGTCAATTAAAATTTAAGCAGGACTTTTAACAATTCAGCCCATTTGCAGACATTCAATGAGTAGTCCTGGTGTGTTGGGAGCAAGGAGGACAAAGAAGAGGGCATCAACTTTGAGCTGTTCAAAGTGGGCTAGTGCTACAATTAGAAAGTCTTCAGGATAGTATGACAAAACTAAGGAAGGAGCTAGAGCAAAGGAAGTGGAGAGGAGGGAGCATATATTGCACTCAGGGCTTAAGGAGAGGCTTTGTGAAACTGTGCAAGGAAGGCCCTCTGTTTTAGTTCGAGTTTCCCTAAGTAGACACAGAAATAGCACAAATAGCTTATTTGAGGGTGGGCCCTAGAAGTTCAGTGAGAGTAGGAAAGTGAAACAGAAAAGGGAAGAAAGCCAATAAAATGTACATTAATGAGAGGGTTCCAGCTATGAGCAATTGGGGCTTCAGCCTGCTGTATCTTCTATGAGGGTATGTGTAGAATGTACCTCAGAATTGTCCCACAAGAGGATGAGGAAACTGGGTATTTTCCACCAACTGCCATCCCACATTGGTTGAGGATTACTTCTGAGGGTGCTAATTCTCTAGTATCTCAGTGTGTCTCATGCATGGGCCAAGAGTCCTGCAGCCAGATAAAGCCTTCATGCCAAGAGAGGCAGGTATTTGAGGCAGAACTGACCATACTTTTCAGAAGCTGCAGTTGCCTCTGGGCTGGGTCAAGGAGATATGAGGCACCAATATCATTTGCTACACCCTCAATAAATGTTTGAATGAATGAATAACTATGAGTCATAATATGAAGACATTGACATTTGAGCTGGGTAGGGGAATTGAAGCTCAGTCTGGTGGGGCCAACATGGCATAGGTAGGACAGGCAGCTGAAATGGAAAAACATTTTAGGATCAGATGAACATGGATTCAAATATCAGCTCAAGGTCCTGAGTGACCTTGAACGTAACATTTAAGTTCATTTTCTTCATTTGTATAATAAAATGAGAATAACAATATCTACTTTATTTTATTATTTTTTATTTTTTGACAGAGAGAGAGATACAGAGACAGAGACAGAGAGAAGGGGGAGGGCCCATAACAGTCTCCATAGTTGCACATCATTTATTTTTTCACACAGTTTCATTCTACAGGTGGGAGTGGGGTTGCACCCCGGTGAGAACTGAACTGGGGGAACTCCCCAGTTCAGCATATGGGTCCACACAGGCCAGGGCCGGGATTCGATCCTTGGTCCCTGGGGCTGCAAAGTGAGTGCTTAACCCACTGAGCCATCCCGGCTTCCCCCTATTTTATTACTTTTAAAGATATATTTTATTGTTTTTGACAGAGACAGAGAGAATGAGAGGGCCCAGAGCAGTCTCCATAGTTGTACATCATCAGTTTTTGTCATGGTTTGGGTCCACACAGGTGGGCGGGGGCCTCCTGCATGGGAGGCATGCCCCCTCGAGCCAGGGATCTAACTGGGGTTCTCCCACATGGGAAGCTTGCCCCAGTTAGAACTGAACTGGGGGCCTCCGGCATGGGAAACACATCCCAATTCAGCATATGGGTCCTCATGAGCCAGGGCAGGGACTCAATCCTCAGACCCAGGGGCTGCAAAGGGAATGCTTAGCCCACTGAGCCCTCCTGGCTTCCCAATATCTACTTTATAAGTCTGTTGTCAGGATTAAATAGAATAGTATCTGTAGAGTTTCTGGCACATAGTAGGTACTTTATACATAGTGACCAGGATTGCATCTTTAAAAAATTATAAAGTATGGGATGCTGGGAGAGCTCAGCAGGTTGAGCGCTTGCCTTGCAACAACAATGAGGTCCAGGGATCGAATACCACCCTGGCCATGCAAACCCAAATGCTGAACTGCGGCATAACTGATAACTGCTGGGATGGCAGCAAAGGTTCTCACCTTCCATGTGGGAGGCCTCCAGTTCAGTTCCCACCCATGTGGCCCCACGTCCACCTGTGTGGAATGAAACTATGTCACAACTCATGATGTACAACTATGGAGACTGCCCTGGGCCCTCCCGCTTCTTTCTCTCTCTCTCACACCTTCTCTAAAACAATAAACTAAATCTTTTTAAAAAATTATAAAATATTGCTACATGTAGAAGAGAATGGAGAATAATATAAAGAACTCCCAGGTATCCACTACCCAGCTAAAGAAATGAATTATTACAATACATGAAGTCCTCTTGTATCTTTCTTCTCTTCTCCCAATCTTCCTGCTTATTTTTCAGTTAACCACCAGTGTTAATTTAGTATTTAATGGTTTTTTTAAAGATTTATTTTATTGTTTTTGACAGATAGAGAGATAGAAACAGAGAGAGACAGAGAGAAAGGGGAGAGCCCAGAGCAGTCTCCATAGTTGTATGTCATCAATTTTCGACATGGTTTCGTTCCACACAGGTGGGCGGGGGCTGGGCAGGGCAGGAGCCGAGTGGGGGGTGAGAACTGAACTGGGGGCCTCCCACATGGGAAGCACACCCCAGTTCAACATATGGGTCCACATGGGCCAGGGCCAGGATTCAATCCTTGGTCCCTGGGGCTGCAAAGCAGGTGCATAACCTGCTGAGCCATCCTGGCTTCCCCCAGGCACCTCTTGATGATGGACATTTAGAGATTTATTTTATAATTTGAGAGAAAGTGAAAGAGAGAGAGAGAGAGAAGAGGGGAGGACCTAGAGCAGTCTCCATAGTTGTGCATTATTAGTGTAGCATGGTTTCATTCCACACAGGTGGATGTGGGGCCACATGGGGCGAGAACCAAACTGGGGGCCTCCTGTATGGGAGGCGAGAACCTTTGCCACCGAGCCATTATGGCAGTTACTAGTTGTACCACAGTTCTGCATACGAATTTGCACATGCCAGGGCTGGGGATCGAATCTCAGACCAAGCTATTGTGAGGCAAGTGCTCAACCACTGAGTTACCCCAGCATCCCTAATGATGGAAACTAGATTTTTTTCTTATTTTCTACTGTTGGGAATAATGCTCTAAGAAATAGTCTTCTCTTCTTTTATTTATATCTCCTTGTATACATATAAATATACAATTTTATTATATATATATATGAGTATAATTGCTTGACCAGAGGATATGTGTATCTCCATTTTTACTAGATATTGTCAAATTGCTCTCCTAGATATTTTCATGAGATTTTACTCTCTGTAGCAATGTATAAGAGTTCCAGTTTCTCCACATCTTCTCCAAAATTTGCTATTGGTAGGCTTTTACATTTTAGCTAATTTGATGGTATATTAACATATTTTCACTGTTGTTTTAAATGTGCATTTTGACTTTCAGATTTATTAATCTTTTTTTAAAGATTTATTTTATGTTTTTGACAGAGACAGAGACAGAGAGAGAGAAGAGGGAGAGCCCAGAGCAGTATCCACAATTGTATGTAATCAGTTTTTGACATGGTTTCATTCTACACAGGTGGGTGGGGGCTGCGCAAGGCAGGAACCGGGCCAGGAACCTCCCACATGGGAGGTATGCCCCCAGGAGCTGGGGGCTGAACTGGGGGCCTCCCACACATGGGAAGCTCACTCCAGGGAGAACTGAACTGTGGGCCTCCCACATGGGAACTTGATACCTGGACTCTGGGGCCACAAAGCAAGTGCTCAACCCGCTGATCCATCCCGGCATCCCCAGATTTAATAATCTTTTATTTTGTGCTTAGAATTTAAGGAGCCTTGTTTAAGCACTCCTATACTATCCTGAGGTAAAAAATATTCTCTCTTATGTCTTCCAAAAGATTTATATAATTTTTGCATATCAAGTCTTTGATTTATCTAGGTTGGTTTTTATAAATGGTGTGAGATAAGGATCTATTTTTTTCCCCATATGAGTAACTAATTGCCACCAAATTATATACTGAATAATTTATCATTTGCTCTACTGATTTGTAAGGCTACCTTGCTATTATAAGTAACAAGTTTCTATTTAGGTGTAGGTCTGCTTCTGGGCTTTTTATGCTATTACCTTGTGGATATTTAAGTCCTTATCTTACTAGACTTCTTGGCATTGGATCCTGCTGACCCTCTTCTAAACATTATACTCTTCTCCACTAGATTATGAGCTCCTGAGGGTAGAGACCATATATGATTCATCTTTGTAGCCTCCCTCCTACCCCCTGTCAGTCAGACTGAAGCTGCTGAGAAAATATTTATGACCAAACTATACTGCCATTGTGCTCCCATTACATTTTACCATAATTATTAGTGAAAATGCCTAGCCAGCCACTGAGGAGGTGAGCTCCAGTAAGGCAGTCTGAGTCTGATTCATTCTAAAGGCCCTGGGTTTGGAATATAATAGGTGCTTAATAAGTACTTGTTGGATGAATGTACAGAGCGGGAACTTCTAAAACTGAATTGTTTTTTTCATGACTTTTCAACAAAGTATCAGCCAAACCATTCTAAGGGAAGTTTGGTCTTCTTTGTCAGGAAGGTGTTACCCAATCTAAAGTACTGAAAAAATACATGGCTAAAAAAAAGTACATGGCTGAATATAGTGTAAAAAATGGCTAAATAGGGACTGTGATTATCACTAAATAAAAATTTTAAAGCTAAATTATTTCTCATAATGTAACATTACAAAATAGGCATCAGTTTCCCTTAGGCAGCACAGTAATACACAATTAGTATTAATCCTATGCTGCTCAGAAAAAGTAAGACAGGCTACTAAACAGTTGCAAAATCCAGCAACTAGAATCAGGAGTGTTCCAAGAATTGGGACTACAGGAGACCAAGAGTCCAGCACCAAGAAGAGGAGACGTGAGGCATGAATGGGAAGAGGGGAAGGTAGGGGTGATATAAGACTAAGTAGAAGAAAGCCTGGCAATTAGGAGAGAAAGGAAGTAGTTTGACATTAGAAAGTTCCTGGCAAGGAAAATGAGAACCTGGCAAGGAAGGACAGGTGATGAATCGATTATGACATATTTTGCCTGCCGTTGTCTGGGCTTGGGAAATAAGTTGATGAGATTTGGATTTAATAAATATTAAAATTCTAAGAACACTTAAGAACTGCCAAGGGAGGCTCTGCAGTGATCATCATATGAGCAGATTTCTAAGGCTAGACTAGACATCCATCTATAATGGATGGTTTGAGACTAACACATCCATCCTTCTACCACAGAGAGAATTTAATGACTGTAGGCCTTCCTTCCAGAAACTTCCAAAAGGCTGGGGTAGCTGGGAAGGGAGGCTACATGGTACTAACTTTCATTCTACTGTTTCATCACAGATTCCCTGCTATTAATTCAGATACAACTGATAAATATTTTCTCTAAACAAAAGAAGAGATTTAATTATTGATTTTTTATGTACATTGCTGTCCAATCTATATACACCTTTATATATAGTTATTGCCCTTTATTTATAGACTTCTAAACAGACTAAAATTTCATTTGTTAAGTTGATTTGGAATTTTTGCAATAATTTGAGCAGGGGCTACTCTCCATTTCATCTTGGAGAACATATTGTTGCATGTCTCAGACCACTAGAGTTCTGGGAAATTCATCAATCTAAATAGTCTATTTAATTTTTATGATGTTTATTTCCCATCCCTTGGCATGTGTGTATTTTATAAAGGCATCTAGGGTATTTTTGAAGCAACTTCTTTTTTTTTTTTTTTTTATATTTATAGAGAGTAATTATTTTATCTTCAGTGCATATTTATTTCTATTTTACTTTTGACAGATAGAGAGAGAGACAGAGACAGAGACAGCTAGAGAACCGAACTGTGGGAACTCCCCAGTTCAGCATGTGGGTCCTGCCTGGGCCGGAGCCGGGATTCGATCCTCGGTCCTCGTGGCCTC